>ML253702.1:14086-35417 GCA_005239495.1 Nicotiana undulata | reverse complement strand
GGTACGGAGACGTCTGTACTTATCTTCGAGAGGCTGCAGAACCTTTAGGAAACATCTCTATTTCCTTGAACTCATTCGTGCCAATCTATTGATTCTTGAAATCTAAACTTACGTAGTTTCATTCTCTCACAGATGGTGAGGACACGCAATACCGATCAGGGTGACCAGGCACCAGCCAGACCCACAAGGGGTCGAGGCCGTGGTAGAGGTAGGGGACCATCCCAGGCAGCAGCTGGGGTAGTACCGTAGGATCCCCCTATCGCTCAGGACCAGGTTCCCGCCGATGGCGCTCCAGCGGGACAGGCTCAGGCACCGACAATGCCTATTGTTATTCCGGGGCTTCAGGAGACCCTGGCTCAGATATTGACGGTGTGTTCCAGTTTAGCTCAGGCAGTTGCTATGTCCACTACTGCCAATGCAGCTCAGACCGGGGGAGGCAATCAGACTCCAGCTTCCCGGACACCTGAGCAGGTTGTACGGGGTATTCAGGCACCAGGAGCAGCCCCAGTTCAGCCGGTTACTCCAGCTCAGGACTTTGTGGTCGCTGCAATGCCAGAGGACGAGCAGCGCAGGTTGGAGAGGTTCAGCAGACTTAAGCCTCCGACCTTCAGTGGCACATATGGTGATGACGCCCAAGGTTTTC
This sequence comes from Nicotiana undulata, assembly GCA_005239495.1. Classification (NCBI taxonomy): domain Eukaryota; kingdom Viridiplantae; phylum Streptophyta; class Magnoliopsida; order Solanales; family Solanaceae; genus Nicotiana; species Nicotiana undulata. The sequence goes on along the minus strand of ML253702.1, from coordinate 34,774 downwards.
TTGATAAATGCCAGTGGATACTACGTACTGCGGGTATTTTGGAGACCAGTGAGGTCTCATTTGTTACATTTCAGTTTGCGGGTGCTGCTTTTACTTGGTGGGAATCATTTGAGAGGCGTAGGCCGGTTGGTTCAACACCTCTCACCTGGCAGCAGTTCTCCACGATCTTTTTGGAGAAGTATGTTCCTCAGTCTCACAGAGAGGAGCAACACAGGCAGTTTGAGCAGCTGCGCTAGGGAGAGTTATCAGTCACCTAGTACGAGATGAGGTTTTCTAAGTTAGCCAGACATGCGTCTGAGATTGTCCCTACTGACAGGGAGAGGATTAAGAGGTTTGTAGATGGTCTCTCGTATCAACTTCAGATTTTGATGACTAGATAGAGGGTGTCTGGAGTCATATTTTAGCAGGTTGTTGACATTGCTCGGGATATTGAGTCAGTTCGTAGGAAGGATCATGAGGAGAGAGAGGTCAAGAGGCCTCGGGGAGCAGGTAATTTCAGTGGCGCTCCTTTGAGAGGGTAATTTCAGCCTAACAAAGGTCGTTCATTTAGACCTCCACATCCAGTTCGCCCAGCTTATAGTGGTGTATCTTTGGGGCAGGGTCCTCGCAATTCTCATTAGGGGCGTTCGTCTTTTAGTGCCCTTCCAGCTCAGAGCTTTGCCCGATCATCATCTTATCAGGGTTCTTCTATGCATGGTTCGTATGGTGGTTATCATGGTAGCAGGGGTTTTCGTTAGTTTTCATCTCCAGCTCCAGGTAATTTCTATGAGTGTGGAAAGTTCGGACATGAGTGGAGGCAGTGTCCCCGTCGTCCTATTAGTTCAGCTCAGCAGAGGGTTCAGCCCTCGGCTTCAGCCCCAGTCATATCACCACCTACCCAGGCAGCCAAGGGTAGTGGCCAGGCAGCTAGAGGCCGTCCTAGAGGGGGAGGTCGAGCAGGTGGAGGCCATCCATGTATTTATGCACTTTCGGCTAGGCTTGATGCTATGGCGTCAGATGCAGTGATTACATGTACTATTTCAGTTTGTCATAGTGATGCTTTGGCTTTATTTGACCCTGGTTCCACGTACTCTTTTGTCACATCCTATTTTGCTCATTTTTTGAATATGCCCCGTGAGTCTCTAGTTACTTCTGTTCATGTTTTGACTCCGGTGGGTGATACTATTATTGTGGACCGTGTGTATCAGTCGTTTCTTATATCTATTGGGGGTCTGGAGACCCGAGGGGACTTGATGTTACTGAGTATGGTCGATTTGATGTAATTCTGGGCATGGATTGGTTATCCCCATGTCATGCAATTCTTGATTGTTACGCTAAGATCGTTACCTTAGCTATGCCTGGAGTTCCGAGAGTCGAGTGGAGGGGGTCTATAGATCATGTACCTAGCAGAGTGATCTCTTATTTAAAGGCTCAACGTATGGTTGAGAAATGGTGTGAATTTTATCTTGCATTTGTGAGGGATGTTAGAGGTGAGACTCCATATGTTGATTCTGTTCCTGTAGCCCGTGATATTCCGAATGTATTTCCTTGTGACCTGCCAGGCATGCCACCTGACAGGGATATTGATTTTGGTATTGACCTGGTGCCAGATACTCATCCTATCTCTATTCCACCTTACCGTATGACACCAGCAGAGTTGAAGGAATTAAAAGAGCAGCTTCAGGAACTCTTAGATAAGGGGTTCATTTGGCCTAGTGTATCGTCTTGGGGTGCAATGCTTACTTACTTACTTACTGCGACTTACTTACTCACACTTACTTACTCTGACGCCATAGTTGACTTACGGATAAACGAGAAACGTGAGAAAAGTCAACTAAGAGTTGACTTACGGATAAATGACTTCGGAATGTGAATTTTATAACTCGAATAGATTCGTTAGGTGATTTGGGACTTAGGAGTGTGTCCGGAATAATTTTATGATATCCGGTGTAGAATTAGGCTTGAATTGGCGAAAGTTAGTTTTTTATGATTTCCGGTCGGCAGTGGAAAACAGGCTATCGAGGTCGGAATTGAATTCCGACAGTTGGAACAGGTTCGTAATGTCATTTTAGACTTGTCTGCAAATTTCAGGTCAATCGGAGTTGATTTGGATAGTTTCGACAGTGGATTTATGGCCTGATGGGCAAATTGAGAGTGTCTGACTGAGTGAGGTTGATGGCCTATATTTTGAGGATGATATGATATGAGTGAGGCTGCGGGCCTATATTGTGTGTGATTTATGCCATGTTGTGGCTTATTATAGTGCTTGGGCTGTAGGATCCCCTCCGGAGTCTTTAACACACCCCTAGTGAGCGCCGGTACCGATTGAGTGATGCCCGCGGGGCTTATGATGAGTGATGGTGAGGATGCCTGATGGACATAGTGATTGTGAGGTTGCCTGATGGGCTGATACTGAAAAATATTGTTACGATAAATGATTATGGCCCGAGGGGCAGTTTTATGAAAAGTTTTACTGAGTTTTCAAATTATGATTTACTTCGTTTTCAAACTGGTTTTTACTGAGAATTTTTCTGAGATATACTGATATTGTACTTGTTTTCAAAGAATTTCTGGAACTAATTTCGAACTTACTATTTGATGAATACTACATGGTGACTTAGTGTTTTACTGGTTTGTGGAATTGTTTACCTGTTCTGTGTGTTTATATTAATCAGATTGTTATTTATTTTCATTACTACTGAGTTGGCGTACTCATAAAGACTCCCTATGCCTCTGTGCGCAGACCCAGGTACTAGCTCGCAGCAGTACCTGACGCAGGCTCGGTAGCAGCATTTCACGGGATTTTGAGGTTGCTATCCAGCGTCCACAGCTTCTCCATTTTCCTTCCCTATTTAGCTTTAGTATTTGATTTAGAGACACATATTATAGTTTTAGCAGAGTTAGATTTACTTATTCCTAGATGCTCATGACTATTGACTCCAGTTCTGGGAGGTTGTTTAGAGTGGTTAGATTATTATTGGGGCGCTAGACTTATATAAATTATTCTTTACTGAATTGCTGTTTATTTTTGCATTATGAACTGTTAAATGAACAAGTGCGTAGTAATGTGATGGTTGGCTAGCCTAGTTCCACGATAGGCGCCATCACGACCTGTTAGGATTTGGGGTCGTGACAACTGGACCTAGACCATCGCGATCGCATAGAAAGGAGTGCGATCGTAGAGTTCACTAGACGATGACCCTCGCGATCGCGACCAACCGACCGCGTTCGCGTAGAGTGTGCTACCTATCCCCCAGATCCCTTTAACACTATGCGATCGCGTTAGGCCCCTCGCGGTCGCGTAGAGCACTACCCCCAGGCTCCGCAATTGCGACCCAGGCCCTGCGTTAGCGTAGGGTAATTTCCCCACCACCAGCCATATGAACATCGTGATCGCGTGAAGTGCACCGCGATTGCGAAGGGTAAATCACAGGAAACCAGAAACAGCTGCAGCACCAGATTTTTCTAAGCCTAAATCACCCCGACGCCTACCTAGAACTCACCCGAGCCCTCGGGGATCAAAACCTAATATGCACACAACCTCAAAACTATCCTACGGACTTATTCGTGTAATCAAATCACCAAAATAACATCATAAACATCGAATTAAACCTCAAAATCAATGAAATTTCTCAAAACTTCTTAAACTTCAAATTCACATTTTTGATCCGAATCACGTCAAACGAAGTCCGTTTCTTACCAAACTTCACAGGTAACACATATAAATCATATCAAACCTGTACTGGGCTCCAGAACCAAGATACGGGCCCGATACAACAAATTTCACATAAAATTTCATTTTAAAAAACCTTTATATTTTTCAGAAAACAATTTTCTTTAAAAATTCATTTCTTGGACTTGGGACCTTGGAATTCGATTCCGGGCATATGCCCAAGTCCCACATTTTCTTACGGACCATTCGGGACCGTCAAATCACGGGTCCGGGTCCGTTTACCAAAAATATTGACCAAAATCAACTTTATTCAAATTTGAAACACAAATATCATTTTTATTAGTTTTTCACATAACGGCTTCCCGGCTACACGTCCGGGATGCGCACATAAATCGAGCTGAGATATAAGGAGGTTTTCATGACCTCGAAACACAAAATCATCTAGGAATACATGGGATGACCTTTTGGGTCATCACAAGACCATATTAAGATATAGTTCGAAAACCTTAAAACTGTACAACTAGAATGTAACGACCCGACCAGTCATTTTGAGAATTAACATCCACTTCGGTGACTTAAGGTCTCGATCAGCTTCGTATTATGTGTTATGACCTGCGTATGTGGTCGAGTTCGGTTTTTGGATGATTCGGGGTCAATTTGGAAGAAGGATTCTTGTGTTAGAAGCTTAAGCGGTAAGACATGACCGGAGTTTGACTTTTGTATAGGCGACTCTAAAATGGCATTTTAATTATTTCAATTGCTTCGTATGGTGATTTTGGACTTAGGCATGCGTCTGATTTTGGATTTGAAGGTCCGTAGGATAATTTGAAGCATTTTGGCAAAAATTAGAAAGTTGAAGTTTTGGAAGGTTGAGAGGTTTGACTGGGAGTTGACTTGGTAAATATCGGACTCGAATTGCGATTCTGAGAGTTGGATTAGCTCTGTTATTTCATTTGAGACTTTCATGCAAAATTCGACATCACTCCGGGTTGATTTGATATGTCTCGGCACGAGTTATGGAAGTTGGAAGATTTGAAAGCTCATAAGTTCGATTTGAGGTACGATTCGTAGTTTCGATGTTATTTGATGTGATTGAGGCCTCAAGTAGGTACGCATTATATTATGAAACCAGTTGGTATGTTCATACGGGGTCCCGGGAGCCTCGGGTCTGTGTTTGGATGGGCTACGAGCGATTTCCCCATGTTGTTGGACTGCTGATTTGCTGGTATTTGGTGTTCTTCATCGCGTTTGCGATGAAGCAGACGCGTTAGTGTAATTTTGAGGCAGGCAGAAAATTTTCTTCGCGTTCGCAGGGAGTGTTTCACTATCGCGTACGTGTGAGTTCTCCTTCGTTGCGTTCGCGTTCCTAGGTTCGCGTTCGCGTAGCAAAACCTTGGCAGTTGGTAATCTTTCTACTTTGCGATTGCATGAATTCATTCACGATCGCTTAGTACATTTTATGGGGCGGTAGTTGTTCCCTACTTCGCGATTACATGCATTCATTCGCGATCACGTAGTACAATTTTGGCAGTAGTTAGTCCTTCTTCGCGATCACGATGTGTAAATCACTGGGCAACATAATATAATTTCCAAAATCGAGGGTTTTGTTCCATTTTTCATCTTTTGAGCTACATGCCTCAGATTTGAGCAATATTTCGTGGGCTATTCAAGAAATTGCTTGTGGTAAGTGTTCTTTATCCGAAATACATAATATTTCATGACTCCATAATTATTTTTATCATTAAATTAGTGAATCGAATGGAAGAAGATGGAAAGTTTGTAAAATATTTCAAAAATGTAAAATGAGGCTTTGAAGGACGATTCGAATCGGAATTTGATAGTTTTTGTATGGTTGGACTCGTATCGTAATGGGTGTTCGGCTTTATGAATTTTATCGGGTTCCAAGGTGCGGGCTCAAGGGTTGACTTTTTGGTTGACTTTTTAGTTTTAATTAAAGATTGGAGCTTTTATTATCCGAAATTGTTTCCTATGAGTTTCATTTATGATTTGAAGCTATTTTTGCAAAATTTGAGCCGTCCGAAGGGGTTTCATTCGAGAAGGTCATTTTGGAGTATTGGTCTATTTGCAGAAAGTATCTTGCCTAACTTTGTGTGGGGGAATTACCCCTTAGTATTTGAGTCATTTGTGCTAATTGTGTCATGTGAAGGCCGTGTACGCGAGGTGGCGAGTACGTACTCGGGCTTAATTGTAGAAATTTGACCGTTTAGGGCTCTTAGGTTCTTATGTTCATTAGATATGAAGTTATTTTGTCATGTAAAATCCTCTATTTACTAAATGCACCCTTACGTGTTTTATTGGAATTAATTGATTCATGATCTACCCTTATTGCCAATTAAATTCTTATGTGCCTTAACAGAGGTTGTTGCCTCTTGTAACGACCCGATCAGTCGTTTTGAGAGTTAGCGCCCCGATCCCCTAATAACTGTTTCTCCCATGTCTTATTATGTTAATGGAACGTGTCGGAGAATTGAGTGGCGAAATTCAGAGTGATTTTGGTCACATAGTCCTTTGAGGTGAATTTTTAGCTTTAGAAATTGGACCGTAGCTAGAGCTTTGGGAAGACGGATCCGGACTGGAATTTTGTCGACTCCGTTAGCTCCGTTGAGTGATTTCAGGGGTAGGAGCGTGTTCGGATTGTGTTTACGAGGTCGGGTGTGGACTTACGCTTGAATTGGCGAAAGTTAGAATTTCGGCCGATAGGTGAAATTTTGTTATCGTTCTCGGAATAGAATTTTGGAAGCGACAGCAGGTCCGTAATGCCATTTATGAACTGTGTGAAAAATTTGGGGTCAATCCGACGAGTTTAGACGTGTTTCAGTGTCGGATGTGAATTCTTGAAAATTCCTAAGTTCATAGGCTTGAATCTATGCATATCTGATGATTTTGACGTTATGAGATGGATTTTTAAGGCTCGACCAAGTTCGAATAAGGTATTTGGGTCAGTTGGTAGGTTTGGTTGAGGTCCCGGGGGCCTCGGGGTTGTTTTGGATGCCCAACGGGTTATATTGGAGCCTTATGTGCTGCTGAACCAAACCTTTTTCTGGTGTCTCGAACCTACGATGGTTTTCTCGCATGTGCGGACACGCAAGTGCGGCTAGCCTGGTCGTAGGTGCGGTTTTTGAGTGTGGTGGTCAGTGGTCGCATGTCCGATCTGGGTTTCGTAGGTGCGGGACCGCAGGTGCGACCAAACGACCGCAGGTGCGGACCTAGGTATTCTTAAGTGACTTCCGCACCTGCGATGGAATTTCTGCAGGTGCGGTACCGCAGGTGCGAGTGGGAAGCCGCATGTGCGAAATCCCTGGGCTGTTAATTCTAAAATCTGAGGGTTTGAATTTCATAACTCCAAAATCGATTGAGAGCTCAGAAATTGGCGATTTTCAATGGGATTCGAAGAAGAGGATCATAGGTAACGTTTTATAATCCTAATCCATTGGTAGACCATTAAACCACATCGTTCTCCTTAATCTAATCAATGAAAATGGGTGAAAAACCATGAAAACTTGATGAAACTTCCCCAACTAAAAATCTGAGGATTTAGGGATGTTTTGACATCGGATTTCGATGTTTCTTGTTCGAGTGAGTTAGTGAGTGAATGTGTGTCCGGAAAATATAACTTTTACCCGATTCCGAGACGTGGGCCCGAGGGGCGTTTTGGTCAAAATTCCTAATTTCGCGTATTAGCTTCGAATTAATTATTTATTTTGATTTCTTGAAATGATATTTACATTATGCAATCGAAATGAATAGATTTGGGCCACCCGGAGTCAGATACTCGTGGCAAGAGCGTGATATCGGGTTGAGTAGCGCAGTCAAGGTAAGTAGCTTGCCTAACTCTGTGTTGAGGATATTCCCTTTAGGCATTTTAACTGATTTTCACTAAAAAAAAACGTGTACGTGAGGTGACGGGCGCGTGCATGGGTTATTTTTACTGGATTTCCGTCGTTCTTTCTATGTCATACCTCATTTTCAATTCTATTATTATTGTGATCGTTTTAAACTGAGTAGCAACTTAAGATTTAAACATGTCAACCGATTTTACCTGATTTTCCACGCACTACTACTATTTTAACCTTGATGAAGTATTTTACTCTATATTGCCTACTGTTTTTCCCAAACTATTGAATTACGCTGCATCCGGTATACATCTTGCACTGCTTATTTAAATTGGGACTACGGATCGAGATCCGAGAGCTTTCCCCCTGTACTGCATTGCATATTTAAATTGGGACTACGGACCGAGATCCGGGAGCGTTCCCCCTGTACTGCATAGCATATTTAAATTGGGACTACTAACCGAGATCCATGAGCTTTCCCCCTGTATTGCATTGCATATTTACGTTGGGACTACGGGCAGAGACCCGAGAGCTTTCCCCTGTATTGCATTGCACGATTATCTATTAAGTTATATGCTGTGCTGAGTTGAGAGCTACTTTACATTATTCTTTCTAGCCTCACTTTAAATTTTCATTAATTATTTCCATTTATTTGCAACTGTTAAATTATAACTATTTTATTTGCAAACTCAGTAGAGTACTCACGCCCTTTCTGCGCATGTTTTTTTCCCCATGTGTAGATCCAGGTACCATCACCCAGTACCGGAGTTAGAAGGTCTCCAGCAGCTATTTGGAGACCGTGAGGTATTTCTACCGCGTCCGCAGAACCTTCCAAGTCCCCTTCCTTATTCTAGTATAGTCATAGTACTTAGACAAAAATACCTTCTAGTTTCGTTGTATAGAGATATAGTGTACATCTTGTGACATTGTTGATATTCCAGATTTTGGGTAGAGTAAAGCTGTAAATGTCGAGCGACACAGTTTAATAGTATTGCTTTTACTTCATCCTCTATTATTGTACTGTTTTACATTTTGATTCCGCACATCTTTAGGCTTACCTAGTCGTATAGACTAGGTGCCGTTACGAAACCCTGCGGAGGGAAATTGGGCCGTGGCACCTCTTTTATTGTCATGCTATCTTTTCCGTAACTGCTTAACCTTAATTGAAGTTATTATTACCTCGTTCGTAATTGCTTAACCATAATTGAAGTTATTAGTATCTCTTCCATAATTGCTTAACCTTAATAGAAGCTATTAGTATCTCTTCCTTAATTGCTTAACCTTAATTGAAATTATTATTATCTCTCCGTAATCGCTTAGCCTAAATTTAAGTTTGTTAACCCTTTCATTGTTGACGTATTCATATTTAGGGTCATTGATTCATGGTATCTCTCTTATCATCGAATTGTACTTCTGTGGAATCATTGTTACATATTATCTCTCCCTTGTTGAGTTATTCTTGTTGAGACCATTATTCCTTGTGTGTTTTTGTTTGTGATCTCGTTCTTTCGTTTCTTTGTGTTCTGAAGTTCTCGTGTTGATTTACTTGTCGTATTCTCGGGTTATTGTTGTTGTCGATGTTGTAATCAATGTTGTTGATCCGAGGTCTAAGCGTGATTATGGTATTGAAACTATTTTGAGGAAATGCTGTGGCATATGGGCGTACTTTGTGAAAGTCATTTAATTGTGTTGTTATATTTTGGCACACGTGGTGGTCTTAAGAGGATTGTCGGGGTGTTCGCACGTGAGTTGTCCGTGATGTTGTTACTATTGAAATTTTCACAAAGACGGGCTATATATGTGGGTTCGGGCATGTGGCGAGACAAGCTGGAAATATTATTGTGCGCGTACGTCGAGACAAGGCGGGCATTTACTTTATTATTGCGCTGTGACGAGACAAGGTGGGCTATTTCGGGGAATGATTTGTGATGACTTGTGATGACTTGGGGGAATTGTTATTGTTGATATTTATGTAGTGGCGTGCCTACCTTGTGTGAGTTATGCTTGTACATTTTGGGGTGATCGTTTCTTATATGTCATTCATTGTCTCTACTCTTACTTGTTGACTTGAATTGTGGTAGAACACTTGCACAAGCATACACGTAAATAAATCACCCATATCGGTTTAAGAAGATGAATCCATATGTTATTGAACATTTACATGTACTCCTGTGTACTTGCCTTCTGTGTGAGAGTTATCCTATTGGCACGTGAAATGTCCGTGCAGTCAGGCGTCATTGTTATTATTGTCATGTGAGTGCTCCGTGTGGATATTAGATATTGTCCCCCTCATGGCGCGTGAGTTGTCCGTGTGGTTATTAATTGTAATGTAGGCACAAGATGCCAAGTGATTAGGTTTCATGAATTTGGACCCGTGATTTGTGATTATGAGGTTTGATACATCGTGGAAATTCTTGAATAGATTTGACGTAAAAGTGGTTGTTCTTAATGAGTTGTTACTTGTTTTCCTTTATTTGATTCCACTGGACTTAGACTGTGTTCAGCTTACTCTACAACATTTTTACATGTTTACTTCGTATTGCTAATTGTTGTTTCTAGCATTTCATTGCGGGTATTGTTTTGTCTTCCTTACCATGCTTAGCTTTATATTAACATTGGTTCCCCGTTAGTTCACCTTCGTAATTGTTTAGGTTATTTAGTCCAGTAGGTGTCTTGACTATTCCTCGTCACTACTCCATCGAGGTTAGTCTTGATACTAACTGGGTACCACTATGCTGTACTCATGCTACGCTTTCTGCACATTTTTGTGTAGATCCAGATATCTCAGAGTTGGTTGATCAATAGCTAGCTATTCAGGTTTTGCTAAGGAGGCTCAAGGTAAACTTGTCATCGCGTTCTCAAGCCTCGAAGTCACCTTCTGATATTGTACATGTACTGTTTATTTCTATTCCGAAATAGTTGTATTTAGGGATTCTTCTAACAAACTCAGTAGAGCTTATGCCTTGTACTACCAATTTTTGGGATATTACATCATGGTGGAAATGGCAGCTTCATTTAGAAATATCTGGTTCTTGTTGAATAGTTCTTTTGGTTAATTGCTATCATTTAATTCAGTAAGTGTTAGGCTTGTGTGAATCGTCGGTTTTGGTTTTCAGGTTGTTCGAAATCAATCTAGAAGAATGAACTTCATGATTGAAGCTTTAAGCTGGAAGAGTTGACCAAGTTTTACTTCTTAGCATTTGACCTCGGATTAGAGTTTTGATAGTTCTTTTAGGTCCGGTTGATGATTTTGGACTCGAGCGTATGCCCGGATTTGCAATAGGATATTTTTAGAAGGATTCGACACTAATTGGCGAAATATTGGAATTTGAAGGTTTGGAGAAGTTCATTAGGTTTGATTTAAGGTGCGATTCGTCCTTTTGATGTTATTATGCATGATTTGAGGCCTCGGGTAGGTTCGCGTTATTTTATGGGACTTGTTTGGTATGTTCGGACGGGGTCCCGAGGGGCTCGGGTGAGTTTCATATAGGTTTAGGTTGTGTTGCGCTCGTTGTCGATGTTTCGAGGTCGTTTCTTCAAGCATAAATTGTACCACATTAAGTGTCACGACCCGAATTTCCCACCGTCGGGACCATGATGGAGCCTTATATTGAACCCGCTAGGCAAGCCAACATTACCGGTTATTTTATCTTGTTTCTTTATTTTTAACAGTTAGCAAGTGTTATACAAGATCAGCGGAAATAAAAGTGCGGAAGAAACAAAATATAACAACTTAATTAAGTACTTTTACAAAATTCATAATAACTACACCTAGAATTGGTGTCACAACTTCACGGACTGTCTATGAAAACTACAAATGGAGGTCTGAACAAAACAAAATACATCTGTCTCAGAAATACATAAGGACATGAAAGAAATAGGATAGAAGGTGATGCCAAGACCTGCGGGACGCCTGCAGGACTACCTCGGGTCTCCACTGAACTGAAGGCAGCAACCTCGATCTAGGGTCCGAAGGGTCCAGTATCGGGATCTGCACAAATATGCAGAGTGTAGCATCAGTACAAACGACCCCATGTATTGAGTAAGTGTCGAGCCTAACCTCGGCGAAGTAGTGACGAGGCTAGGACACAACAACCCTATAAACCTGTGCACTTTAATCATATACGAAAAACAACAATAATAACAAGAAATAGGCAACTAAATTCAAAGAAAAGGGAAAACATGTTGAGGGGAGTAGATACCAAGTTATAACAATAACGAATAAAGCAACAAAGCAAATATCATATTCAACACAATAAAGATAATAACACAGAATTAATGCACGACATCACCCTTCGTGCTTTTTACTCTCGCCCTTACCATAAAATCAAAAGAATCGACACGGCATCACCTTTCGTGCTTTTACTCTCATCCTCACCATAAATCAATAGAAACGGCACGACATCACCCTTCGTGCTTTTACTCTCTCATAATTATGGCACGTCATCACCCTTCGTGCTTTTAATTTCATAATATGGCACAACATCACCCTTCGTGCTTTTACACTCACTCACAATATCATGCACGACATCACCCTTCGTGCTTTAATACTCTTCCTCACTCAAACAAATCAATAACATCAATCCGGAAAGGAAATCAACAATAAAAACAATAATAAAATCCATAACGTCCCGCCAAGGGAGCCAACAAAAGAATCAATATTATCCCGACAAGGGAAACAACTATAACCAATATCACTTAGTTACTTAACTTCACGTAATAATTCTCAACTGGAACCAATACTCAACAATGATCAATACCAAGGAATTACCACCAACATGGATGATTATCAAGTTAAACACAAGTAATGCTTAATGAAAAAAATCACATAATTCACAATATTCGACTCACGGACATGCTTGACACCAACGTACATATACTTGTCACCACACCTATACGTTGAACATGAAACTAACACGTAGAAAATAAAACAAAATACTTATTCCCTCAAGCTAAGGTTAAACCAAACACTTACCTCAGATTCCACGGCCAAACTCAAGCCTCAATTACCGCTTTCCTTTTAGAATTCGTCTCCAATTCACTTGTATCTAGACATAATTAACTTAACAACATCAATAAATGCTAGATAATTCAACCCCAATGCTTAATTATGAGTTTTCTATCATTCTTCCCAAAACGTCAAAAATCGACCCCGGGCCCGCTTGGTCAAAACACGAGGTTCGGACCAAAACCCGATCACCCATTCACCCACAATCCTAATATGTAATTACTTTCGGAATCCGACCCCAAATCGAGGTCTAAATTCCTAAATTTGCAAAATCCCTAATTCTCCTAATATCCCTAATTTCTACCATTAAAGAACAAGAATTAGACTTAAAAATCTAATGGGTGTTGATGAAAAATGAAGAAAATAAGTTCAAGAATACAAACCTATGATTTTGTGGTGAAATCCCTCTTCAAAAATCGCCCCTAAGCTTCCTTGATTTTGAAAATATGAAGTTATGGCTAAATTCCCATTTTCCCACTATTTTAAGTGTCGGGCGACAATGTTCATCGCGTTCGCGTGAACCCTGTCGCATTTGTGAAGCACTGCCTCAGGAGAACTTACGCGTTTGCAGGTAAGGCCATGCGTTCGCGAAGGCTTAGCCAGCCCTGCCATCGCGTTCACATACAAAGGGTTGCGTTCGCATAGGCCTACCCAATCCCTGACCAGCCCCCCCTCCTAGTCTATGCGTTCGCGTAGAGCAGCATCCCAGTGCTCCGCGTTCGCATCCCAGCCTACGCGTTCGCGAAGAACAAACCTTTCCCCTTCCCCGTTTACTCTTCGCGTTCTCGTGGGTTGCCACGCGTTCGCATAGCACAAACACGCACATATCAGATACATCAATCCTATACCAGAATTTCTAAGTCCGAAACACTCCGACACCTATCCGAAACTCACTCGAGCCCTCGGGGCTCCAAATCAAACTTGCACACAACCTAAAAACATCCTACGGACTCACTCGTGCGATCAAATCACCAAAATAACATCTTAAATAACAGATTTAGCATCAAAATCAAAGGAAATCTCAAGAATGTTCAAAGTTTCAAATTTTACAACTACGAGTCCGAATCACGTCATATGACCTCCGTTTCTTACCAAATTTTACAGGCACCACTACTATATTAAACCTGTACCGGGCTCCGAAACTAAAATACAGGCCCGATACCATCAATTTCAAATATAGCCAAATTTCCAAAAACTCTTATAATTTCAGTTAAACAATTTCTTTCAAAAATTCATTTCTTGGGCTTGGGACCTCGAAATTTGATTCCGGGCATACGCCCAAGTCTCATATTTTTCTACGGACCCTTTGGGACCGTCAAATAACGGGACCGGGTCCGTTCACCCAAAATGTTGACTGAAGTCAACTTAAATTTATTTTTAAAGGCAAAATTAACATTTTTCTCAATTTCTCATATAAATGCTTTCCGGATATACGCCCGAACTGCGGAGGCAAAACGAGGTGAGACAAAAGGAGGTTTTCAAGGCCTCGGAACACAATTTTGACTTTTAAAATAGGAGATAACCTTTTGGGTCATCACATTAAGAAAACGAGCTTAAATTTTTGTTTTGATTGAAACATTAAATACGTATCATAATTTGGAACAATAGCAACTGGAATTAGCAAGTTTCAACATCGTATGAGGAATTTATGGTCATTTTGCTAAGAACTGGATATCTTGATTTTTTCATATTAATTACGACATTGTCACTGCTTTATATTCAAAAATCTGCACTATTTTCAAATATTAAAACCAACATATCTCCTTTATTATAAGGTCATATGGAGTGATTCAAAAGCATAACCTGACAAAAATTTCACAAGGAACCCATTGGAGGCATCAAAAGCGAGTTGCGAGATTGTTTGACACACGAAACGAGGCAGAACAACTGGGCAAAAATATTTAATATTGCGAATTTTTTCATTTGGTCATATTTTGAGTTGGGGAGCTTAGATTTGGACAATGTTTGAGGCGATTTTCACCATATGAATTGGGGTAAGTTTTCTCTACTCGGTTTTGATTAAATTTCATGAATCTATCTTCATTTTTGGTAATTGGATTGTGAATTTAAAGAGAAAATTGGAGGGCTTTGTCCAAAGTTTCCTAGAGTAAAGTTTTGAGTTTTGAACATCAATTCAGAGTCGGATTTGGGTGAAACTAGTATGATTGGACTGGTAATTGAATGAGCTATCGGATTTTATGAGTTTTATCGGGTTCCGAGGTACGGACCCAAGTTTGACTTTTTGGCCGATTTTGGAATTTTGATTAAAGATTCAACTTTTATCGATTGGGTTTGTTCCTTTGGCATTATTTGATGTATTTGAGTTGCCTTTAGCAATTTTGAGCCGTTTGGAGGTCGTTACACGCGTGATGGCATCTTTGGAGCATCGTTTGGCTTGCTCGAGGTAAGTAACACTTCTAAACTTGGTATTGAGGGTATGACCTTGAATATACGTGTTATGTGTTTGGTGTTGAGGTGACTCACTTGCTAGGTGACGGGCGTGCGGGCGTGCACCGTGTGAATTGTAACTCAGTTATTTCTGTGGTACTATGTAAATACCTGATCTTATATGTAACCACGAAATCTCTACGCACTAGGATTATGGAGTTGTGGTCCATGTTAGAAACCATGTTTAGGTTACATACATGTTCTGTTTGGACCCACTGGGATCATTTCTATTTTTGAGTTATTTGCTTACATTGTGATTACATACTCAGCCATACGCATTCATATGCATATCATATCTCAGTCTCTATTATCATTTATTGATACATCACATCATTATTTTTTTGGGTTTATTTTTATGACATTGTGAGATCGAGAGACTGGAGAGATTGATGACTGAGCGAGGCCGAGGGTCTAATTGTGAGGATGTTGATGGGATCAGGCTGCACACCGCAACAAGTATTATTGATTTATGATGGGAGCGGGTTTCACGCCATAGCATATGTTATTGATTACGCCATGATTGGTTTATTATAACGTTTGGGCTGAAGGAGCCCCTCCGGAGTCTGTACACACCCCCAGTGAGTGCAAGTACCTACTGAGTGCGAGTGCCGAGTGACTGTGAGGATTGAGTGATTGTGAGGTTATGAGCGATTGGGAGGACTGAGTGCATTGATTAATCGAGAGTATGCATATGGTTTTATCTCTACATTGTATTACAATTGGAATGCATATATAGACATGTAGGCATAGAGATGTACTTTCCTCACGCCATTTGATAATGAAATATCTTACCTGTTGTTGGAAGTTTTTGGGAAAAATCACAGTTTTCAAACTTACTCCTATTTTTGGTGTTTTAAGCGAAAAACTTGGGATTTTACTATTATACTTGAAAAACATGCCTATTTTCCGATACTTTGAACGAGCTAAGCATTATATCTTGAAGTTATTACCTTTACTACTATACTTATATTGTTATGAGTTGTTACTGGTTATTGGAGTTGGACTCTGACCCTTGTCCCAGCTCTTCACTACTTTTAACCTAAGGTTAGGCTTGTTACTTATTGAGTACATGGGGTCGGTTGTACTCATACTACACTTCTGCACCTTGCGTGCAGATTTGGATGTTGACGTTGTTGTGTATGGCGGGAGCTAGCATTGAAGACGTACCTGTGTTCCGGTTATAGTTGGCTCTTGTTCATAGTAGCTCTAGACTTATGAAAAATCTGTTTATGTATAATTCAGACAGATGATGTATTTATTTTACACTAGCTTTATAAACTCTAAATCTTAGAAGCTCATGATTTGTACTACTAGTCCTTGGGAAATTCTTGTATAAAAGCAATTGTATTATCATTTCTTTTCTTAATAAATATCATTAATTTGGATAGTTTATTTGGCTTACTTAGCGGGTTGGGTTAGGTGACATCACGACTAGTTGGATTTTGGGTCGTAACACTTACCTAGTCCCTAAGACTAGGTGCCATCACGACATCCTATTGAGGGAAATTTGGGGTCGTCATAAGTTGGCATCAAATCCCTAGGTTCATAGGTGCTACAAATCATATGCGAGTTTAGTAGAGACTTGCGATCGGTACGAGACGTCTGTACTTATATTCGAGATACAGAACTATTAGGAAGAATTCACTTCTTTCATTCCTATCATACGAGTTTATTGATCTCAGAGTTTGATCCTTTGTCATTCTATTCTCTCACACATGGTGAGGACACGAGCTGCAGTTACCGATGACGCTGTCCCTAGAGCCGATGTTGCCAAGAGCCGGGGTAGAGGCAGAGGCTGAGGAGGCGCACGAGTCGCATCTAGAGCACCTATCCGTGTAGCAGTTGAGGAGCCGCTAGTAGCTCCAATTGGGGAGCAGGTACCGGAGGCACCTGTTGTTACCCTCGGGACTTTAGGAGACTTTAGCACAGTTTTGGAGCATGTTTGGTACATTGGCTTAAGCGGGGTTGATTACGGTCGCACTAGCTACTTCACAGATCAAGGGATGAGCTTAGACTCCAACCACCCGTACTCTAGAGCAGTGAGTCCATGTTGGTCATGTTCCAGGTGTCATGCTGACATGGCTGGTTGTCCCAGTTCAGCCTGTGGTTAGGGCAAAAACATCTAAGGAAGAATATCTTAGACTTGCGAGGTTTAAGAAGTAGTTTCAGTGATTTGGCTTTAGGGGATGCACATGGTTTTCTAGAGGAGTGCCATCGAATTCTCTACTCTATGGGTATTGTGGAGACGAGAGGGGTTGCTTTTATTATGTTCCAGCTTAAGGGAGCAGCATATCAGTGGTGGCGAACGTACAAGTTGGGTAGCCTAGCCGATGCAACTTCACTTTCATGGACTTAGTTCTTAGAGATGCTCTTGAGAGAGTTTGTTCTCAAGACTCTTCGGGTTGCATGGCACGCGGAGTTTGAGCAGTTGCTCCAGGGAACTATGTCAATGTCAGTGTATGCTGTTAGATTCAGTGATTTGTCTAGACATGCACCTGCTTTGGTTTCTACAGTCAGAGAGCGAGTCTGCAAGTTCATTGTGGGACTTAGTCGTGATATACAATTCATCATGGCTCGGGAGTTAGAGACGGATGTTTCATTCTAGTAGGTGGTAGAGATCGCTCGCATATTAGAGGGAATGTGGGATCAGGAGGGAGATGTTAGGGAGGTTAAGAGACCTCGTAGACCGGAGAGATCTAATAGACCCTATTTTGGAGGTAGGGTACGACATGGTAGAGGTTTTGTGGGTTAGCTAGTTTAGTTTGTACTTCAGGCTTCGCAAGGTATTTCAGGTATCTATGGGTCTCAAGGTACCCGCACCCAGACAACTTCCACAGCCTTTCCAACAGAGAGGTTGCTTTGAGTGTGGAGATACCAGCCATATGGTGAGAGATTATCCCAAACTTCGGACAAATGTGTAACATCGGGTATTAGGCTATGAGTTCTGCTCTAGTTGTTGATATCCCTACACTGCCAGCTTGGGGTGCAGGTCAGACGAGTATATGGTGCCTAATAGAGGTAGGCGCGGCTCGTTGCCATGCTTCCTATGGTAAGCCCGAGGCCGCAACACCAGATGATGTCGTACATGTATGGTTTCGATTTGTTATAGAGGATCATCATTCGTATTTTGTTTCAGTTCTGCTTATCGGGGTGAGTTCTCCTATCTTTCTTCCCTCATGGGTGAGTTTTGTGATTTTGCTGCTTATGTTTTTACCCCTGTTGGGAGATTCTATAGTGGTATCCCATATTTATCGTTTTGTTTTATTCATAAATATGAGAATATGAATGACTTTTTGTTATCCATTACAGTAGGTTTTTGATGTGATTTCTGGGTGATTGGTTACGATGTGTGAATTAGATGCTCTACCGGTGTGGGAGTTCAGTATGTGTTGTGATTTTGTTGGCGTAATTAAATTATTGGAAGGCTTCGGTTGGTATGATGTGTATACTACTTGTGATTCAAAGCTGAGGATGGGATCCTCGCGTCTTTAGGTGATTTGATATGTTTGAACCGGACCGCGGACCACAATGGAGTTATATTAGGATGAGATTCTTGCAATGTGTTCATATACCTTGATTCTCCATTGTGAAACTGATTCGTAGTATGGTACTGATTGGGAGTGGTGTTTGTCGGGCTTGTTTGATTGTTCCTTCATGTGTTTCCTTGTACATTTGGTCATATCCGTGTTGTACTTATTAGGTTTTAGCTTGCGAAGTGTGTGCTCATGTGGCGTTAGATGTGACTTGTTGATTCTGGTGAATATTTATGAGGTCTTCATGTTTCTTGCATCGTTGTCAGTGTTCTGAAGGATTGAAACAAGATTCTGGATGATATGAGGTTAATTGTTGGTGCTGGCTCGATTATGGACAGCTATTGTGATCAAATATGTTGTTATGGGCATATGTGTGATGTGTTACGTCATGTGGTTGTACCTGGTGGGTGTAGATAAGAGTTGTTGCAGCTGGTTAAAGCTAATACAGTGTGGATGTGGAGATCGAATCTTTTGGAAAAGATCGTATGGTGAGAAATTTGGTTCTAAGGCTTATTTGTGTTGGTGCGAGAAGAATCTTCAGTGGAGATTATGTTGTCGGGCCTATGTGGATTGGTGTGACGTGGGGTCACCCGCGAGTATATGTATGGTGAGTGCACTCAGTGATTTGATCGGACCGATCATTTTGAGAATTAGCATCCTGTTCGGTGGCTTAAGGTCTCGAGCAATTTCGTATTATGTGTTATGACTTGTGAGTGTGGTTGAGTTTGGTATTCGGATGATTCAAGGTCAATTTGGAAGAAGGATTCTTGTGTTAGAAGCTTAAGCGGTAAAATTTGACCGGAGTTTGACTTTTATGTAGACGAATTTGAGATGGCGTTTTGATTATTTCAATAGCTTCGCATGGTGATTTTGAACTTAGGTGTGCATCTGGATTTGGAGGTCCGTAGGATGAATTGAAGCATTTTGGCGAAAATTGGAAAGTTGAAGTTTTGGAAGGTTGAGAGGTTTGACCGGGCGTTACTTGGTTGATATCAGATTTGGATTGCGATACCGAGAGTTGGATAAGCCCCGTTATATCATTTGGGACTTTCTTGCAAAACTCGAAGTCATTCCGGGTTGATTTGTTATGTTTCGGCATGAGTTTTGGAAGTTGGAAGATTTGAAAGTTCATAAATACGATTCGAGGTGCGATTCATAGTTTCGACATTGTTGGATGTGATTTGAGGCCTCGATAGGTCCGCGTTATGTTACGGAAATGGTTGGCATGTTTGGACAGGGTCTTGAGGGCCTCAGGTGTATTTCGTATGGGCTACAGGCATTTTCTCTATGTTGTTGGGCTACTGTGTTCTTCATCGCGTTCGCGATGAAACAATCGTGTTCGTGTAGTGCAATTTGGAGGGAAGTAGAAAATGTTCTTCGCGTTTGCAGGGAGTGTTTCACAATCGCGTACGTGTGAGTTCTCCTTCATCGCGTTCGCGTTCCTAGCTTCGCATTCGCGTAGCACTACCTTGGCAGCCGGTATTTTTCTCCTTCGCTATCGCATGAATTCGTTCGTGATCGCGTAGTACATTTTTTGAGGGAGTAATTGTTCCCTTCTTCGTGATCGCATGTATTCATTTGTGGTTGCGTAGTACATTTTTGGGCAGTAGTCTTCGCGATAGCAATTGCATTTCCATGATCACGATTGTGTAAATCTCTAGGTAGCATAATATAATTTCCAATCGAGGGCTATGTTCCATTTTTCATCTTTTGAGCTAGAGGCCTCGGATTTGAGCAATATTTCAGGGGTTATTTAAGAAATTCCATGGGATAAGTGTTCTTTATCTGCGATTGATTATATTTCATGATTCCATAATTATTTTCATCATTAAATTAGTGAATTGAATGGAAGAAAATGAAAATTTTATTAAATCTTTCAAAAATGTAAAATGAGGATTTGAAGGGCATTCAATATCGGAGTTTGATAATTTTGGTATGATTGGATCGGAATGGGTGTTCGAGTTTTGTTAATTTTATCGGGTTCAGAGGTGTGGGCCCGAGGGTTGACTTTTTTGTTTTAATTTAATATTAAAACTTTATTATCCAAAATTGTTTCCAATGAGTTTCATTTATGGTTTGAAGCAATTTTGGCTGGATTTTAGCCGTTCGTAGGATGTTTCACTCGAGAAGGTCATTTGAGAGTATCGGTCTAGCTTCTTTGTGGTAAGTATCTTGCCTAACTTTGGGGGGGGG
>ML253702.1:2755-13995 GCA_005239495.1 Nicotiana undulata | reverse complement strand
GAGGGGGGGGGAAGGGGGGGCTAGTCCTTAGGATTTGAGTCATTTGTGCTAATTGTGTCATGGTAAGGCCGTGTACGCAAGGTGACGAGTACGTACTCGGGCTTAATTGTGGAAATTTGGTCGTTTAAGGCTCTTAGGTTCTTATGTTCATTAAATATGAAGTTTTTTTGTCATGTTAAATCCTCCATTTAATAAATTCACTCTTACGTGTTTTATTTGGAATTAATTGATTCACGATCTACCCTTACTAACAATTAAACTCTTATGTGCCTTAACTGAGGTTGTTGCATCTTTTATTGTCACGCTATCTTTTCTGTAACTACTTAAACTTAATTGAAGTTATTATTACCTCTTCCATAATTGCTTAACCTTAATTAAAGTTATTAGTATGTGTTTCGTAATTGCTTAACCTTAATTGAAGCTATTTGTATCTCTTCCATAATTGCTTAACCTTAATTGGAATTACTCTTATATCTCTGTAATTGCTTAACCTAAATTGAAATTTGTTAACCCTTTCACTGTTGACGTATTCTTATTTGGGGTCATTGATTCATGCTATCTCTCTAATTGTCGAATTGTACTTATGTGGAATCGTTGTTACATTATCTCTCCCTTGTTGAAATATTGTTATTGAGACCTTTATTCCTTGTTGTGTCTTTCTTTGTGAGCTCATTCTTATGTTTCATTTTGTTCTGAATTGTGTTGATTTACTTGCCATATTTTTGGGTTGTTGTTGTTGTTATTGTACTCAGTGTTGTTGAGCCCAGGGCTATGCGTAGTTGTGGTATTGAAATTGCTTTGAGGAAATGATGTGGCATCTGGGCATACGTTGTGAAAGTCATTTAATTGTGTTATGTTTTCGCGCACGTGGTGTTGTTAAGAGGATTGTGAGGGTGTTCCCACGTGAGTTGTCCGTTCCGTTGTTACTATTGATATTTGCACTTGCGTCGTGACAATATGGGCTATATATGTGGGTTTTTGCATGTGGCGACACAAGGTGAGAATATTATTGTGCGTGTGCGGCGAGACTAGGCGGGTATTTACTTTATTATTACGCACGTGGCGAGACAAGGTGGGATATGTCGGGGAATGATTTGTGATGACTTGTGATGGCTTGGGGGCGTTGTTATTGTTGATATTTGTGTATTAGTGTTCCTACCTTGTGTGAGTTATGCCGTGTACATCTTGGGGTGATCGTTTTTTATGTGTTATTCATTGTGTCTACTCTTACTTGTTGACTTGAATTGTGGTTGAACACTTGCACAATCATACACGTAAATAAATCACCCATATCAATTTAAGAAGATGAATCCTGATGTTATTGACCATTTACATGTACTCCCGTGTACTTTCCTTTTGTGTGAGAGTTATCCTGTTGGCACGTGAGTTGTCCGTGCAATCATGAGTCATTGTTATTATTGTCCCATGAGTGGTCCATGCAGATATTAGATATTGTCTCTCTCATGGCACGTGAGTCGCCCGTGCGGTTATGAATCGTAACGTGGACATAAGATGCCAAGTGATTAGGGTTCATGAATTGTGACCTGTGATTTGTGATTATAAGGTTTGGTACCTCGTGAAAATTCTTGAATAAATCTGGTTTAGAAGGGGTTGTTCTTTATGAGTTATTACTTATTTTCCTTCATTTTAATCCATCAGACTTAGACTGTGTTCGACTTACTCTACAACATTATTACCCGTTTGCTTCTTGTTGATAACTGTGTTTCTAGTGTTTCGTTGCGAGTATTGTTTTTTCTTCCTTACCATGCTTAGCCTTATATTAACATTGTTTTCCCTGTTAGTTCACCTTCATAATTGTTCAGGTTGTTTAGTCAGTAGGTATCTTGACTGTCCCTCATCACTACTCCACTGAGGTTAGTCCTGATACTTACTAGGTACCGCTGTGGTGTACTCATGCTACGTTTTCTGCACATTTTTGTGCATATTCAGGTATCTCGGAGTTGGTTGATCAATAGCTAGTTGTTCAAGTTTTTCTGTGGAGACTCATGGTAAACCTGTCATCGCATTCGCAGGTCTCGAAATTACCTTCTGATATTGTACATGTATTGTTTATTTCTATTCCGAAACAGTTGTATTTAATGATTTTTCTAGCAAACTCAGTAGAACTTCTGACCTGTTCTACCGATTTTTGGGATATTATATCATGTTGAAATGATGGCTTCATTTAGAAATATTCAGTTTCTGCTGAATAGTTATGTTGGCTAATTGCTATCATTTAATTCAGTAAGTGTTTGGCCTACCTAGTCCCTAAGGCTAGGTGCCATAACGACATCCTACGGAGGAAAATTTAGGGTCGTAACATAGAACTTTAGGAGAAAATTTATTTTCTATAGTAGAGAGGTTAATATGGCCCTTTTTGGTTTTTTATATTAGCCTTATATTTAACAACTGATAGTAAATCACTTATCATGTTTACCAATTTTATTTTTGGAGAATGTGAGGACCCAAAGGGTTATCTTATGATTTGAGACATCATTCCAGACTCATTAGCCTTAGAAACATTTAATTTTATTCACCTCGATTTGCGTGCATAATCCGGATGTGAATCCGGAAAGCTTTTATATAAAAATATATGAAATTAAAATTTTTGAGATTTAAAATTTGATTTCACTTGGATTTGGTCAATGTTTTGAGTAAATGGGCCCATATCCGTATACCGACAGTCCCTGGAGGTCCGCAGTAAAATATGGGACTTGGACGTATGCCCGGAATTAAATTCTAAGGTCCCTAGCTTTAGAAATCAATTTTTTAAAGAAAATTGTTATGCTGTATTTTAAATGAAATAAAGAAATGACTTAATGTTTGAAACTGTGGGTATCGAGCCCGTATTTTGGTACCGGAGCCCGGTACAGGTTTGTTATAATATGAAAGTCGTATCGGTGAAATTTGGTTAGAATTAGAGATGCTTAAACGTGATTCGGACTTCCGGTTGAGAAAATAGTGAATTTGAAGTGTTCTTGAGAAAATCATGAGTTCTGATGTTAGATTCATCGTTTTAAGTATTATTTTTATGATTTGATCGAATGAGCAAGTCCGTATCATATTTTTAGACTTGTGTGTACATTTGGTTAGGAGCCCCGAGGGCTCGGGTGAGTTTACGGTAGGACACATAGTGTTTTGAGACTTAGAAAAGATCTGGAGTTAATAGTTGCAGGTTGCAGGTCTCTGAACTTGGAAGCGTGGCAGCGTTGGCAATTCCGCGACCGCGGTTCAGGTTCCGCAACTGCGCTAGGAATTCTGCTGACAGCAGAGGGTAAGGCCCAAATTCCACCGCCGCGCCCGCTTTTCTGCTAGCATCGGTGGGCAAGGTTCAGACTTCCGCTGCAGCACTCATTTTTTCGCTGACAGTGGTGGCAGGGACCTGAGGCGTACATATAAATGCAAGACTTTTCACTATTTTACTACTTTTCAAAAATAATAAAACCCTAGAACAGAAGAGACGATTTTCCAAAACATGTCTCTTCTCCAAATCATAGGTAAGTGATTTCTAACTCATCTCTTTCCATCCTTAACTACTTTTTAAGAGATTTCATCATAGAATCTAGAAAATTTCATGGTAGAATTAGGGATTTTGGGTAGAACTTAGGAATTTCAAAATTTGGGAATGTAGGCCTCTAATTGGGGTTGGATTCCAACACCAATTGCATATCCGGGCTCGGGGGAGAATGGGTAAATGGATTTTGATCCGAACCTCGAGCTTGGACCAAGCGGGCCAAGGGTCGATTTTCATATTTTGTTGGAAAATCTTAGGAAAACCATAATCTTGCATTAAAATTAGTACCTTTAGCAATATTTAATGATATTAAACCAATAATGATTAGATACAAGTGAGTTGAAGGCCAACTCTAAAGGAAAAGCAGTGCTTGAGCAGTGAGTGGCCATCAAAATCGAGGTAAGTGTTGTGTCTAACCTTAGCTTGAGGGAATATGTATTGTGTCACTACTTGCTACTTGTTTGTTGCTAAATCCAATGTATATGTGAGGTGACGAGTACCTATATGTTGTAGTTAGGTCATAACATGCGAGTGAAAGTTAATTCTTCTTATTTTGGTTGTTTTAAAGCCTATCATTGATGATTATTATTGTTATTGAAATGTTAGAAGGTTAGTATCCGGTTCCACTAAGATGGATAATATTGTGAATACTGAGTTGAGATTTAAATGATAAATGATGATAGAAACTATGATGAAATATTGATTTCTTGTGAAATCCCTTTGTGAATATTGAGTTGAGATTGAAATGATAAATGATGATAGAAACTATGATGAAATATTGATTTCCTGTGAAATCCTTCTTTGTATGTGTTTAACAAAAAAATAAGTTTGACTAAAGCTTAATTTAGGATAAACTCGGGTTACTGATAATCGAATTAATAAAATAAAGAATAAGGTAGCAATAATTTCGAGAGCAAAGAATAAAATGGCTTAATATCCGAGAAATCAGATGTCCCTATTTGTTACATTTTTATCCCTTTTTATAGGGATATTCTCCTAGTACAACGTTTGGATTTCTGTCATGATTGCCTATTTAATGATTAATTATTACATTAATGAGGCGTTACAATGGTGAATAGTAACTGTTATTTTGGGAGTTACATAATGGACAAGACATTGATTGCTGATCTTCGAATCGGCCCATTATTGCGTCCGGATTCGTTGTGACCGTGTCTCTTCTTCTTTGATGATCTTTTCGCGGCTAATTCCTTGTATTGACCGTACCTTTTTATCCCGTGTACACGTGTGATGCTTTATTTGGTCCACTTGGCTGGCTGAGTCATCCAAAATTTGTACACGTATGAGGCTATATTTTTTACCAATACAGATAGTCCCCCCTCTTGCCATGTATTGAGCGTATAATACTTGGTAAGTGGATACACATTTATGGAGGGAATGTTTTGCCGCCGCTTTACCTCGAAACCTTGTATTCTTTTATGGGCGCATGCATCGTACATCACTTCCATTTAATGCTTCTTCCACGTGTTCGTTTCTGATTGGTTCTAAAACGACCCGGCGCCTTTTATGGCTTTTTGAGGCTGCATCAGTCCCGAAGTGACATCTTTAATTATGACTTTCCATCATTACCTTTCCAAGTTTTAACGGCCGTCATTAGGTATAAATAGTCGTCTTCTTTTCTTCCTTAGTACGAAAAACTTCCATAACTTAATATTTTCTTTGTGAAAGAATTTCTTCTTTGCTTTTATAAATATGTCTTCCTTAGGTCAACCTAAAAAGGTTATTGACGTTGAAGCTTTGGCTTCTTCTTCTGCTCCGTCTAGGAGTCGGAGAGGTGGCCGACTAAGGATCCTGGGACGTACCTCTACTAGAGGTTCTTCTTCTCCTTCCTCTGCTAGGTCGTTGTTTTCTCTGAGGGGTAGATCTTCTTATTCTGTTTCTAAGAACAAGGATGATTTTCATGAACCCAGAGTTGATGAAATCATTCCTGCGGAGATAGTCTTTCCAGAAGTAAATTCTCCTATCGCCGAACAGGCTCATTCTTTAGATAATGTTGAGAAATATGCTACAATCATTACTGTAGGTCACATTCCCATTGTTCGTAGGGAGTGTTCTTGGGAGTCTAATGTTCCCATTCTTGTGCCAAGTGGTACTCAAAGAATTACGTCTTACAAGACGGATTTTTCTTACGTCTATACTTACCCTTTCACATTAGTATTTCAGCCTCCTGTTGATCCTGTTATCATAGAATTTTGTCACTTTTTCAACATTTGCTTAGGAAAAGTTGGTCCTTTAGTATGGCGTGTTGTTTCTTGTCTGAGAGTTCTAGCTTCAAGGGTTTCTGTCCCTTTTACCTTTCATCATCTGATGCATTTGTATTCTCCTGCTTTATTCCGTCAAGGGGTCTTTACTCTGGTTGTCCGGAGTAAGAGGGTTTTGGTAACCCCAGGCGATGACAAAGATAGAGGTTGGTACCTTAGGTACGTGGCTATTCCCACTGCTGTTTTAGTGGGTGAAAGTAATCTTCCCTTCCCCGAGAAGTGGAATCGTGCACGTAAGTACTTTGATCCGCACCTGTTTTATTTACATAAAATTGTTTTGTGTTTCTAACACCGTATCCGTTTTCTTCTTATTTACAACAACTATGAATGTTGTCGAGAATGTCTCCGACATTCGTGGTTGGGTAGAAAGAATGCTGACTGCTGCTCCTGCCGAGGAAAGATCCTGGAAGTACTTTTCGGCAAAGTATAAGTGGATTGTCAAGACCCATGGTAAATAGAGTTTTTCTCACTCCTTTCCTTGCTTGAGTTTTTTATTAACTCTTTTCTTTTTTCTGATAGGGTTTTCTACCCGTGGGGCATCTTCATCACTTCCGAGGATGTCCTTGTCTCATGCCCAGAGTATTCTGACCAGTGCTTCAAAAAGGAAAGCCCAAGATCCCCGCTCTGGAGGGGAAGATGAGGGTGAAGAAGAGGGTGCTTTAGTGCACCAGGTGAGAAGAAGGCGGGTAATTTTGGACGACGAGTCTACTCCCGCGCCTCTTTCTTCCGTGTTGTCCATCAGGCCTTCTTCTTCTCGTGATCAATCTCAGTCCCCATCTCGAGATCCCACTGAACGTCTATTTCACGAAGGGTTTGAAATGGACCCTGATGATGTTTCTTTGGCTACCATCTACCCGCACTTTGCTGCTATTTCTAATCCCCAGGTTACTGCTGTTGTTCCTCCTTCATTTCCTATTATCTCTTCAGCTTCCCTTTCTTCCGTCTCTATTGAAGCGCCCGCGGCTCTTTTGGCTCTTGGCCCTTCTGTCTCTTCCGCTGCCCCTTCAGTCCTTGCTTCCATGCCTTCTATTGTAGAAGAAGGGTCTTCCAGTAGGGAGATGAGAAGGGTCATGATTGAGGTTCCAGCTAGTGGAAGCCTCTTTAAGAAGATTAGTACCGGTGAGCCGGAAATGTGGCTCAAGCCTTTAATTGGCCCTAAAGAAAGAGCCAAACTTGACAGCCATGCATCCCTTACTTGGTCCAATGAGGTGGTGCACAATTCCTTAAAGGTATGTACTTTTTAAAAGACCTTTTGCACGTATATTGTTTCTTAATTAACAGAAACATTTTTTGATTGTTTTACTATTTTTGCATACGCACCTTATTGGTCTGGAGCTTATGAAGAGAATCTCCAATTATGAAAAAGAGTTGCAAGTGCTGCGTGGGCTTGATGATATTAAAGCACAATATGAAAGCCTTCAAATAGAGATGGAAGCTCTGGAAAATGAGAGGGATACCTTAAAGGAGCAGTTGAAAATTGTCAGAGGAGAGCTAGCAGTGGCAAAGGCTTCTTTCAGCCAAGCCAATAAAGACAAGGATGCTCTTGAA
Source organism: Nicotiana undulata (assembly GCA_005239495.1). Lineage (NCBI taxonomy): Eukaryota > Viridiplantae > Streptophyta > Magnoliopsida > Solanales > Solanaceae > Nicotiana > Nicotiana undulata. The sequence continues at coordinate 6,654 of ML253702.1, read as the reverse complement.
TCTTCATTTGCTGAGCAACTGTCAAAAGCCACGGAAGAGGTCCGGTATTTAAAGGACTTGTTGGGGCGAAAAGAAGAGTACTCTGGAGAACTTGTACGTAATCTCTCCCAAGCCCAAGAAGATCTCCGTGAAGCCTTGGTGAAGGTCCATAATCTGGAGGAGTCAGTCGCACCTTTGAAGGTCGCCCTTGAAGCTGCTGAAGCTGAAAATGACAACTTGAAGACTGAACTTCAGGTATGGTCGAGAGACTATAATAAGATTGAAGAGTCAACAACTGTTGAAGTGAGTTGGGCATATATGAATGCTCACCATGACACACTAATGGAGGTGAGTCAAGTAGGCTTCGATCTTGATGCTGAAATTGCAAAGTCTAAAGAAGCTATAGATAAGACTCAACAAGGTCTTGATCTCTCTCCAGTTGATGAAGCAGCGGACGACCCTCCAGAATAAGAAGCTGGCTCTCCTCCTCCTCCTCCTCAAGAATAAAGACTTTTTAGTCATCTCCCTTTTTTTATATATTGGATTGGTGTAATTACTCCCAGCTCCATCGGGAGTAAATTTGAAATTTCTAAAGTCCCCAACTGACAACTTAGGGGCATCTAAAAAAATGTATATATTTATGCGGCTAAGTACTTAATTTAGTACTTAGTTTTTTACTTAGCCGCTTTTATATTAATACAATGCTTTTTTGAGACTTTTGTGAATTTTGAGCCTTACTCTTTATTCAAGTCTATCTCTTTTGCTTTAGTGAGGTTTTTGTTCGTACCTCTTAGCTTTCTTTGCATAAAGATGCATGCTTTACTTCGAACCCTTTTATGATGGGTGTAGTCTAAGCTTTAGCCTTTGTTTATAAGAGGCTTAGTTTGTGAATTAGGTCCCTTTTAATTAATGTTTTAATGAAGAAGACGTCTCAACTTCATTGAAAATGCAATAGAGTAATAGGAATTTTCAACATGTTTTAAGAATGTTTTTGTGAGAGGTTTTTACTTGAACTTTCACAATATTTTACATGTGTTACATTTTTCATCTAAAACTCATGTCGCAACTCTTTTGTTTTAACAGATTTAATAATCACTTGTATTTCGTTATTGTTTTCAGTATATAACAGTTTTTTCGAGTTAATACAAGGATGTAACTGTTTTTCATTAGTAACAATTTTCGTAAGTATTGGGTTTTTTCCCATGACTGTTTTATTTGCAACAGTTGTAAGTACGAGAGAAATGTATTGTAATCCGTAACTGTTTTATTTGATAACAGTTTTAAGAATATATACAAGGGTTTTGATCTTTCATCCGTAATTGTTTTTATTTGTATAACAGTTTTCTGTTTGAGTACAAAGATTTCGTAACTGTTTTGATTACAACAGTTTCGGCTAAGTACAATGATGATGATCTTCTATCCCTAACTGTTTTAGATGTAACAGTTTTTTGTATAAGAGATGTACATTTCTTCTTCGTAGCTAATATTTTGCCTTCTAACCTGAACATGGTTCGAGGGTTTTCAGAGTAGGCTTTCGCAATTCTCGTGCCGGAGTCTTCAGTTCTTTTGCTCGTGTCACTTGACTTGTTGGGTGAATGGTTTTTTAGGCTCGAGCATTCTCACTTCTGGTAGTCTTTACTTCTTCTTGGCCTTCCATATTATATAGTCCCCCAAGTGTTTGAGCGTTTGAAGAATGAGATCTCGAGCACTTTATTATTCCTTCCTTCTGGTCCTTTCCCTGAAAAAGGAAAACATTCCGGACTCGAAGGTATATACCTTTTTTAGATGATGATTGCTTAACCCTTTAAAATATCCATCAGAAAGTGTAACCCTAGACCGGGAATTATGTTATTTCCTCGCGTCTTTGCAGGTCTAATGTCATCATCTGGTGATGGGTTAGCTTTTTGCCTATCATCTAAAAAAGTTAGTAAAATTTTAAATATTCAAAGATAAAATCTAACATGGGGTACCTGACCGGGGGTACTTCTTTTCCTCAGAAATAGTATTTCTTCAGGTGGATGGCATTCCAACTTGTTGGTAAAATCCTGCCGTCCATGGCTTCCAACTCGTACGCGCCTTTTCCTGCTATGCCTCGGACCTTATAGGGACCTTCCCAATTTGGATTTAGTTTACCAGTTCCTGCTTCCTTTGTTGACTGGAAGACCTTTTTAAGTACAAAGTCCCCAATTTTGAAATACCTGAGGTGAGCTTTGCGGTTGTAGTATCGTTCTATGATTTGCTTTTGAGCTGCCATTCGTATTAAGGCCGCATCTCTTCGCGACTCGAGCAGGTCTAGATTGGTTTGGAGTTCAACATCATTCGTCTGTTTCGTAGCTGTCGTTACTCTAAGACTTGGTTCGCCAATTTCCACAGGTATTAATGCTTCAGAGCCATAAACGAGTGCGAAAGAACTTTCTCCCGTAACTGTTTTTGATGTAGTCCTGTATGACCATAACACCGCTGGTAATTCGTTGGGCCAATTGCCTTTGGGTCTGTCTAACCGTTTCTTTATATTGTTGATGATGATTTTGTTCGTGGATTCTGCTTGTCCATTAGCTACGGGATGATATGGTGTTGATGTGATCCGTTTGATTTTCCAGCTGTCGAAGAATTCTGTGATTTGAGAGCCTATAAATTGTGGGCCATTGTCACACACGATCTCCTTTGGAATTCCAAACCGGCATATTATATTTCTCCATAAGAAACTCTTAACCTCCTTTTCCCGCACCTGTTTGAATGCTTCTGCCCATTTTGTGAAGTAATCAGTAAGTATAAGTAGGAACCGTACCTGACCTTTAGCTGGGGGAAGTGGTCCTACTATGTCCATTCCCCATTTCATGAAGGGCCATGGTGATATAATAGAATGTAACAATTCTGCTGGCTGATGCATTTTATTAGCGAACCGCTAACATTTATCACATTTTTGATATGAAATGTTCAGCGCCTCCTTCCATTTTGGGCCAGTAATATCCTGCTTTGATTAAGGTTGTTACCAAAGATCTTGCACCTACGTGATTTCCACAGTGGCCCTCATGGACTTCTTTTATCACAAATTCCGTCTCGTTAGGTCCGAGGCACTTAGCTAGGGGTCCTCCAAACATTTTGCGATACAAGGTGTTGTGAACTAAACAGTATCTCGTTGCTTTGCGGCGGAGCGCTTGAGCTACTTTTTTGTCTTCAAGCACAATACCGTTCTGCAAAAAAGTTAAGAATTTCGTTTCTCCAAACCCAAGTTCGATTATTGAAAGATACCTCATTCTTGCTATGATCGACTGTCGAATGAAAGATGTGTACGACGATGATGTTGTCTTTATTGGTTACGTCTGTAACTGCTGCGAGGTTGGCCAATGCATCTGCTTCAACATTTTCCTCTCTAGGTATTTGTATTATTTCCCATATTTTGAACTGTCTCATAAGTTCTCGTGCCTTTTCTAAGTATTGTTGCATTCGAGTTTCTCGAGCGATGTAAGTCACCTGTATTTGATTTACCACCAGTTGTGAATCGTTGTTGATTTTGATTTGTTCGATTGACAATTCTCGTGCCAATTCTAAACCTACAATAGCAGCCTCGTACTCTGCTTCATTGTTAGTTATTGGATATCATTTGATTGCTTGTCGTATCTTTTCATCCGTGGGTGATATTAGTACAATACCTAACCCTGCTTCTTTTATGTTAGATGAGCCATCTGTAAATAGGGTCCACTGACCTGGGTTTATACCATTGAAAAGTTGCAATTCCTTTTCTACTTTAGGAGTAATATTATTGCTAAAGTCAGCTACAAAGTCGGCCAATATTTGTGATTTAATTGCAGTTCTAGGTTAATATGTTATATCATGTTCACTTAATTCTATAGCCCATTTGGCTAATCTTCCTGACAGTTCTTGTTTATGCAAAATATTCCTTAAAGGATATGAAGTTA
>ML253699.1:3813-82949 GCA_005239495.1 Nicotiana undulata | reverse complement strand
GGGGGGGGAGGGGGTTGCTCATTCCTGTGATAATTTTTGTTTTTGGAGTTAGTCTTGTTTGTCAAAAAAATTCTTGTGTGTCCTCTATTTTTTAAGCTGAACCTTCCATTTACTTATTTAATCCACCAACAGGAAGCTGGTTTTATCTAAATATGTAGCCATCTATGATGTCGTGTCTTGCTATAGATTGTTAGTGGTACTTGTTGTGTCTATTTTTTAGTGAAAGTTTGTGGTTTGGTCATTACTGATAATGGTAATGAACTTCTATGTATTTGCCATTTGAGTTCTGAGATTATTCTCTGATACTCTAGTTAGTGAATTACAACATAGGACTTTATAGGGTCTAATTATAGTTAAATTTGAGATGGATCGTTTTTGCTTAGTGCTTTTATATGAATAAAAGATGTTGATTTTTCTTTAATTTTTGTTTCCCTCTGCAGTACGATGTAGTTGCTCCTGACACGGTCTCGGTCAGTTCACTAGTATCAAAGTTTCTCTTCCTAACATTGTATGAGCATTGTGTGTTCTCTTTTACTATATGGAAGAATTGATTTATCTAGTAATAATTTCATGCAAGTTTCAACTAGTCCGGAATTGAGAAATATTGTATTTCATCTATTGACATGGTTATTTTATAATTTCAGGTCATAGAGTTTGATGTTCAATAATTTAGCGGGTGGAAGACTTCAATATGACGAAGAGTTGTAGAAATTATTTGAAGATTGTTATTCGTTAAGATTAGATATTTAATGACATTAGCTATTTAGTTCAAACAATTTAAGTTTATTTTTTAAGTTACTGTAATATTAATATTTTGGAAGCACTTCCTTTTGTTTGTTAAGATTCAACGATATATATTATGGTTTGATAAATTAATGTTGATAAGTTTTATTATTTGCATTATTTTTATCAAATGTAGTAGCTATTATTAATGGTGGCTAAACTTACCGTTATAGCTTGTGGTACCGGCTATAAAATGGATGATAAAATGGCAAATTAAGACGTTTATACATGAATATTGTAGCCATTAAATAACTATTAAAGATGACTTTTAGTGGCAATTTAGTTGAATTTACTAGCCATTAAAATGGATGCTAAAAGGGCATAATAATACGTTTTTAGAAGAGATATTGTTGCTTATCTAATTGCCACAAAATAACTACCGCTAAAGCTGTGGACTTTTAGCGACAATTGTTTTAACTTTAGCGGCTATACAAAATGGACGTTAAAGGAGCATTATTAGCCATTTTTAGAGTGTGTTTAGCAACTATCATAATTGCCGCAAATATTTTCCGTTAAAGCAAATGCGTTTTAGCGGCAATAAGTCATACCCTTTACATGCTTTTGTGAGAAACGCCGCTAAAGGCTTTAGCGACCCTGGCTTCAACGGCTAAACACCAATTGCCGGTAAATGATATAGTGGCTATTGTTATTGCCGCTAATGTTGTTATTTATTGCCACCAAAGGCCTTTTTTGTAGTAGTGTCCACCCCAGTATACTAGTCCAACTCATGTTGACAATACACAATGGCTCTATAGGTAATTCATACGCCTTTACAATCTACCCCTTGTAAAATCCCTCCAACCATCCTCCTCCCGTTTGCACTTTGGCATATGAGGCATATAAGGAACAAAAACGCTCTAGAACATAAAAATATGCCCATTAATATTCTCTTACTAATCAATACGGAAGCTGAATACTATTTTCCAACCCACAACAATCGCAGTAAACATCTCCCCACCCTTATATGTTGATAGCCAATTTTTCTTCAAAATAGTTTAAAATTGCATATATAACTTTAAAATCATGTATCAATAGCAATTGATATTTTTCCAAAATTTCCCTATATTTTTATTAATTTATGCAGCATTTTATTTCCAATAAATAATTATAAAATTGCATTACAAATGATTTCAAAAGCATTTCTTGGTTTTATTCATTATTTAGGGTCCTACCAAGAACAAATTATTTCATAGTTAGTCAAATTGACCCCTTTTGGCTATAATTGCTATGACTTTGCAATTATAGCCCAATCATATGATTTTATACTATTTTTATCCAGAAATTAATCATCTGTATTTTTTAATACTAAGTAATCATTTTTAACTATTTTCTATGCATGAAATTCATTTTGCACAATTATTAGCTATTATATAAATGGGTTTATTTAATTTAATTGGGTATTTAACAATAGCCACTTTCATTTCAATTATAACCTCAATGAGTCTGACCCCAACCCAATTAAAAACAGCCCAAACCCAAGCCCAATCCACCTAAATCTTTCCCGACCCAATACCTGGTTTAATCCTGGCCGTTGATCAATTTTGATCAACGGTCCAGATTTCCCCTTTTCTAATTTAACCCTAAAGACTACCCTTCCCCCTCTCATTCTCTCTATTTCCACCGTCGTTACATCTCTCATCTCTCTCAACTCTCTCTGCTAACCTAAGCCCTCACCAGCCGTCACTCGCCGATAAATATTTTGGTCTCACCACCATCCCAGTCCCATGTCTCCTTTCCACGCTGGGTATTGCTGCCTTGAGGTCCTAAAAGGAACCAAAAAGTGGTTCACTCGCCTCCCATGATTTTTCATGTCATTCTCAGGCCGTCCATGGCCGTCTGAGTAAGAATCTACCATCTCCGGCTAGAACCTGTGGTGTCTAGGTCGTTTATCTTTCTCTTTGGGTTATCTCTCAGAAACCCTAACTATTAGCTCTTGGTTCTTTATATCTGGGTATATCCTGAGTTATTTTTTTTTATTTTCCCTTAAGGGTTTTCCGATTTTCTCAAAATGACTCTTCATCTTAAAACTAGGGTTCTTAAACCCCTCTTCAAAAACTGTTTTATTTCTGATTTTTAGTATTATCTTATGATTTGCATTATGCTTAACCGTTTATTTGATCTTTACCCCTTTTGTCTGATTTATTTTGTTAAAACCCTAAGCTCTTGGTTTTTAATCCTAGATTCTTAGTATGTCTCTGATAATATGTTTGTTCAATCTGCATGTGTGCCTGATTTTCGTGAGCATCCTGAGTTTCCTGTGATTTTACCCTATTTTTGCCTATTAGGGTTTCTGACTCTTCACTTCTTCTGCCTTTATCATGTTTACTCTGTTGATTCATACGGTGTTCGATGTGAATCCCCTAATTTATGTGGTTTACCCTATGTTTGATTGTTAGGGTTTCTGATTTTTGCCTATTATGAGTTTATTCTGTTTGTTCTCATCAATTTGTGCTAATTTCTCCTAAATCAGTACTGTTTTCTATTTGTGAGTCTTTGAATCCCTGTGATTCATTCTTCACTGATCTCGCATGATATTCTCTACTGATTCTTGAGCATTTTTCTTAGTTAAGATATGCTGATTTCCTGTTTCTCCTTGCATGTGTCATGCCTATCCGTTCACTAGTGATATTTTATTTTGATTGATATTGATTTCCTGTAATTGGAACCTCAATCATCTCTTATGATGATTTCCTTATTGATTTCCAGCATTGAAGTTACTTCTTGCCTTATTTTTTATGGCTGATTCTGCTGTCAAACCAATTCATATATATTTTCCTTAAATAGAATTTTCGAACTTGGCCTTAATTACGTGCTTTATAACCATACTATACTTATGTTGTTTCCTTATATGTCATGTTCAGTCTTACATGATTTCATTCCTTGTTTATCACTGCTTATTATCGTTTGAGTATGACTCTTTAATTAAATGAAGTCCTTATACTGATTTGATTCTAATTGGTATATATTTCTATAACTACCACTGAACTCTGATTTTTACCTTATTTTGCTACCTGTTTTTGAACTATTAGTACCTTGCTCTTTCATTAGCACAGACACACGAACACATTGTTCAAAAGCCCTCTCTTATACAAAAACTTTCTTCTGGTCCATTTTCTCTGGTTACTTGCTACTATTCCAAGTCAGACGGCTGTAAGCAAATGCTGACTACTATACTCTTTGGTTCTTCATTCTGTGTTTGCTCTCTTCTATACTGGTATGTCCTAATTTCAGTTTAAGTTTCAAAAATAACATGTTTCTTTTATTACTTCAATTCATTCTCTTTCCAGTTTGTTTTTACTTATGGCTTTGTTGTTCAACCTGCAACTAATACGTCTACTTTATTGCTTACCAGCATGTTCTGAATATGCCCCCTCCCCTTAGACTCGACATGTTTATAAAATGTTATCCCCATTTTAGATTCTACTTCAATTATGTTTCTTTGATTACTAGCCTAAACTTTTCTGTGGTAAACCAATATGTACCTTATAATTACTTGGTTCTGTGCAAGTCTGAATAACATGCTACCTTAATCCCTTGAATCCCCTTAGGATTTCTTTGATTCTGAACCTATGTGTGACTCTGCCTACTATGTTCTTACCCTTATATGCTCTATACTTGTCCCCAATTCCTCATTACCCTGTTTGTGATTGCTGAACTTGTCTTAGTTCTTTGTTCTATGTGTGCTGTTAATCCTGTTCTGATCCTTAGATTGGTATGTTGTTTGTTCTGATTGCCCTACTATTTTCAAACTGTTTCTTTGAATAAATTCCTCTATTGTTTTTTTAAACCAGTCTTTCTTGTTTAAACTGTTTTCCTACTCAAATCTTTTCAAACCTATGTCAAGCACTCTCACTCTACTCTTTGACCCTTATGTTCTTCCCCTCTAATGTATGACTGCTTAGGGATCCCCATGAGATCCCTTTGAACTCTGATGCATTAGAGCTGGCCCTTCCACGCTGCACTTACTCAACTATGATTATGAAATCTGGGTGTGAGCACTGCCCGGGATCCCTTGAGGAACTCTGACACACCCAGATTATATGAAAGGCTGTGAGACTAGCATTGGGAATTCTGGAAATCTGGGCCTATTTGCAGACTCCCTATGGTGTAACTTCTTATTTTCTTTACCTACTTATGTAATTCCATCAACGCTGGTTTGTAATAATTTATTGTAAACAAATATTGGGGATAGATAATGGAAAAGGGGAAGGGTAGCTATGCATGTTATAGATATCAAAGGGTAGAAACCATGCTTTCAGGTTTATATTTCCTTTGTGCGCAATAGAATTCATGTTTAGGACTAATATGTGCAAAGCATATCATGCATTAGATACCATGCCTCCTAGGTTTCATGTATACTGTTTTCAGCATCTCATTTTGGAACTATTGTTTTATCACTTAGAAATCCTGTCTTTAGGATAAATGACAACATTGACGCAAACTATTACTTATGCATTTTTGAAACTATATCTAATGTTGCAACCTGCTGTGCATCTAGAAATCCTGCTCTAGGAAACTTTGCAATCATGTTGTGCATTTAGAAATCCTGGTTTTAGGAATTCTGCATATAAATCATTCTGCCCTATATTTGCATATTAGATATCATGTTTTAGGGCCTTACTAGTTCAACTACACCTAGTTAACTACTGATGCATGAGGAATGATATAAAAATAGTTTCACTGTGTTTCTAAACAACTGGCAATAATCTTGTATTTTGCAACACCTAAAACATCATGTTTAGGTAAAGCAATCTATAACAATTTTCCTTAATAATTCTGGTAACTACTGTACACTGTCCCACACCTAGGCAAGCCTTAGGTGATTAAAACTGCTAAAACTTGAAACTGCCTCTTTGTGTTCACTCCTTAATGTTTAACATGCTTAAAATCAGTAGGCAAAATGGTTAGGCCCCTGTTTCTGAGTTATAAAATGAATCTGCATATCTCTGTTGTACTGGTACTCACCCAGATATCATGTATTAGGATCCTGTATAATAATACTGCCTTATTTGTGTATGAGTCTTGCTGCTTATATGCATTATCTGTGGAGGTAAACCCGAGCCTCTTATTTGCCTTTTCCTGCTTTGTTTGCTGAAGTCATATGTGTTATTGCTTATCGCCTTAGTATTTTCTCTTTTAAACCATAGGGGTCTGTCTAGAACTGCCTATAGGTAGAGGTCCTAAATTCCTCCAGGGCCATTAAGAAGAGACGGGTAACAGCACGCATAGAGGTCGCTAAATAACACTCGCTTTAATAACCGTTAAGGGGTGGGAAAGGGTAGATATGGATATAATGAACGGTGCGCTAATGCCACGTGTATCCCCTCTTTGAGGATTGGTTACCGGGCATTGTATTGATGTGATCCTATAAGATAAATAACCTAGGACTTCCCCCTATCCTTTACCTATGTGTTTAGACTATAAATCTTTCAAAAAAGCTTTATATGCATACTTAGGCTTTAATATTTTCAAAATGTATTTTCACATGTGTGCTTAGACTGCGAATTCTTTCAAAACCCTTACTTGTTTAAACTTCAATTGTCTATTTTCTACTTGTTCAAATTCACAAAGTTGTTTGGCCGGGAACCACAGTTGTGGACTCTGAGAGGTTCCTAACACCCTCCCCTTGGAGTAATTTCAAGCCCTTACCCTATCTCTAGTTATCCAAATCTATGTTTGTAAATGACCCTTAATATGTTCCCTAACGCACCTAAATTCGTTAGGTGGAAACTCTCCGATTCCTTGCATATCCCTTTCCCAAGAGGAAACGAGTTGTCCCAATAATGTCAAGACCCTGACTAATCCTAAAGGAGGTGTTAAAAAGGGGGCGCGACAGCATGGCGACTCTGCTGGGGATTCCTAGGCTTTTACCATTTCAAACCGCTTTGTGAATTTGCACCTCTTATTTTTCCCCTTATGTGCGATTAATTTTTTATTTCCTGCAAGTATATAAGCTTTCTCAAAGGCAAAACTGACATGTTTCCTTTTTTCCCTTTGTAATCGCTTTTCTAATTACAACTGTTGTATTTACTGCTTTCACAACATGCAAATACATGACTACACGCCTTTACTGCTTATTTATTGCATAATCATGCTCAACATCATACTCCACTCGTGCCAAAACAAATCCTATAGCAAAGCTTGATGAGTGGTTTCACTCTTCCTACTTTATATCACCCCTAAATTGGGAAAGGCTTATTTGCGATAAAACTAGTCGATCAGCGGTGCAGTTGACGGTTCCGTGCCTTCCCCCTTGAGTTGTCCGCCCAAGGATACCAGTAAAAAATCCCATAAAAACTTTACTCTGTTATGTTGTACATGCATCATGGTCAAACCTAGTGTCACGACCCAAACTGGAGGATCATGACAAGCACCGGGGCCATACTTACCGAGCACCAACGTACATTTTATCTAACCTTATTCTTATCTTTAAGGGCCGACGTGATTAATATTCGTGGTAGATATGGATTACGAATACTAAACAATGAAAGATAATGGAATGAACATGCATAACATGGGATAGCAAGACTGCCAAGAAAGTACATGTAAGTTAGGAGCTACCACGCTTCCATGAAAGACTATGCAACAAAAATCATCCGACAAGGTACCAAACTATACATAAGCCGACACCTGTCTATGAGCCTCTAAAAGAGCATAAGTAATGCAACATAGCCAGAACAGGGTCCCGATATACCCATAATATCTATAACAAAAATGCATACCAAGACCACGGCAAGTCTGGAGAAGGGATCTCACCTATAATCGCTGAACAAGAAAGCCTACTGCGGTGTGGGAGCTACGTCTACCTGTTTATTAGGACATGTAGCATGACATGCAGCGTCCAGAAATAAAAAGGACGTCAGTACGAATAAAGTACTGAGTATGTAAGGCAGGAAAGCATAAGTAAGAGTAGTAATGTAAACGGGGATAAAGAATAAACAACCTGTAACATCTGAGTACCTCTTAGGGCTACTGACATGAAATGTGTGATACATACATATATATACATAAACCTATAAACATCCGCCTCTGTGGGCATCATCATCATCTTATCGTACCCGCCCGTAATAGGCTCGGTAAAACGTACCTGGCCACGTGGAGCTCGGTAAAACCCAACTGATCGGTGGTTGCACAATAGGTTCCGTACCCGGCCTACTATAGTGTGGCTCGGTAGAGTAAAATAGATACGTATATATACAATGCATGTAGGACTCAATGGAATCATATTCTGAACCTTTCGGAGTGACGTAAGGTCGATATTCTCCGTACACATTATTAGGATTAACTATTCATCAAGAATCTTATAAGAATGAGGAAGTACCAACGACATTGAAAACATAAGAATAATAGAAGCAACCTCAACAACAATTGTTCCATAAGAAGGGAAACAATGTAAATACTGCTAGCTTCTAAGACTAGAGTATCATTGGAAGCTCTTTCATTGCATTATGTACAATCGGAGTCGTGCAAAAGAAGGAATGGGATAGCCTCACATACCTTGTATATACTGCCACAACCTCAAGCTATGCAAATGTCACAACTCCTTAATCTACAATAAGAGAAACGACATTATGGATATTGTTTAAGCGTCATAACTATTATGTATCGACCACCACCTATTTTACGATGAAACGGACATCACCTTCCCTATATATATGAATTCACACAAGTCAAAATAATCACCAAACAGCCCAAACAACATGAGTAATAATCATATTGAGCCTCCCAAAACCGTCCACACACAACCTAATCAGTTCATATATAAGACGACCACCGTAGTCGTGTCAAACGACCCAAAAATGTTACAATGAATGACCAGAGCACAACCCTAAATCTATATGGTGTTTATACACACCCTTCCTCTTCCAAAACTCCACAAAACTGTAGTAAAACACGCAAACCAACAGAAACACAAAACAATCCGCTACAAGTTAAATAACTCGAACTCACGTCTTCCGATCACCGTCCCGTTAGTTCTAACTATTAGGAAACACATTTATCAACCTTCCTTGATATTTAAATACTTCAATAAATATATTAGACGTTTCTTAACTATGAAGTACCTTCAAAAACTCTAACTACAAAGAAAAAGGAGAGGCGGTATAATGACACTTACGTCGTAGGGATCGTTTTGATGTTATCGCTTCTTGATTTCATGCCCGGGATGATAATATTCTTTGAAACCCTCGAATATAGCTTGAGGTTATGTTTATGGGTGTTCTCTGGTCGTGTTGTGCTGAAAAATGAAGAGAAAGCCGACCTAAGACTTATATATATCAACTTTGGAAAAGTCAAAGAGGTGCTAGCTTGGCACCCTAGGATTGGTCCATCTTCCGATGCTTATATCTTTTTATCCCGATGTCGTATGAATAAACGGTTAAGAGAGTTAGAAACTACATTCCAAGACCTTCTATTTGGTATATAATATGTCCCAATATGCCCTCATATAACACATCAAATGTATTTCTCAAAAAGCTCTAGTGATCCACCTACTTGTCACTTATGATGTCTGCGCAGTCTCGTAAAACTGCAATATCTCTCTACTCCTATGTCGTGTCGATGAACGGTTTAATGCGTTGGAAACTCATAGATCTTCCATTTGGTTGGTAGATTATCCAATAATTCCAAGTATATTGAGGGAAAATCTCAATTACATTTGACCTAAGTTTAAGCACATTACGAGTGTAACTTGTGAAGACCTTTGCCAACTTTTGTTCCACAACTTTCTTGACTTCAAAACGTAGAACACAACTATAATACGATAAAAATCACTCATAGAATAACCTCCACATCATGTAACGAACCATAGTCTCACCCTAAAGTACATGTTATAACATTCCAAACTCGGCGTCTTTCGACGAAACTTATTTTCTTGAATTGGTTTAGATTATAAGTTTTCCAACCCTCTTGGTACTCGTTATTCATGATCTTAAATATTTGTAACCTCCAATGTAACATGATTAACTTAATTTATATTCCATCAAATATAATCTTATTTCTGAGATTACATCAATTGACTTATGACGTACTATCACGTACGAAAACATGGGGTGTAACATCATTCCCCCCCCCCCTTTGAAACATTCGTCCTCGAATGTTGGTAATGCACTTATCCGTATCTTAAGCAATAACTTTTACAAATACTTTAATATTGTGTTTTCCATCTAGGGAGTTGTTCGGTGAATAAATCCAAAGGTTAGGGCATCCCCTTCTTTAGGCCTCTTTCTCACTCCACGACTTATGGTCAAAATTCTTCCAATCTCGTTACTGTTTCTACCTTCATTCATGCAGCCCAGACGATTCTAACGTTGAATGTGTGCCAATGTGACTCTTATCTCCTTTTTTTTTGTTAGCTTTTAACCAATCTTTAGGATTCACTTTGTGAACATATATAGTACTATGACAAGCTGTCCCTTTGGGCATCTATAGGTGTACTAAAGTTCTTTGATTGGTACTTTGTTGAACTTAAAACTATTGCTATATCTTGCTTCATGGCCTCAGTTAACTATGATTATGACTTTACCACTACTAGTTAGGTCATACTGTACTATAACTCTTAATTCAGTTTATTATTATCGAGGTCTGCTACCCAACTCTAGGTTATTCTCTCGTTGCTTATCTTATATGTATAAATCCAATCCATTTAATGCTCTCTTATTACTATTCATCTTAATAATAAGTACCTAATCTCATCTCATATTTGTAACTTTCATCCATCTATTGTTGATTCACCTTAATGTCAATCTATAATCTAGCACTGATAATTTGAAACCTCTAATGTAATATATCATCACTAGGGCTCACGTCTCATCGGGGAACATCTGAAGTGATTTTCCTGATCCACTTAGGGACGATACTATAATGCAATAACTGTATTTCATAGCATCCCAATGTGATTCATCTTATGGGGGTATTCTAATCCCATGCAGTTCATGAAATACCTGTTCTCAAAATCATTACTCAATCAAAGGCCTAAACGTCATCCTCTTATCATTTATCACAATTACACCCTTACTTTACTACCAGAGTAGCACTCTATCTCTTCTAAATGCTCGTAGTTTTAAACTCCTTTGAGTTCACTCATACTATACTGAACTTTTCATAAATTTGTGGAAACCATCAGCTCTCTTGTTGTGATGGATTTAATCTCGATTCCCGATGACTTACCTATTTTCGTCATCTTCTCACTCACCTTTTCTTATCCTTACCACCTTCTAGCTAAAATCTTGTTGCTCTATCATACTTTAGATTGCGACCTACACATATCTATTTATACTTCTCTCACCCTTCCTTTTAACATGCTAGCACCATAGATTTCCTTTCATGCCTTCCCAGTCGCCTTTAAATGTAAGCAATTACTTTTCCTGGCCGTTCACCACTTGTTGTATGGATACTTCGCATTTCTTAATGCCCACGAATACTGCAGTTCCCTGTATCTCATATGATCTCAGTTATCAACTCTTGATTTTTTTTCTTCTTCCCGTTCATTATCCACGATAGGTGCCACTTACTTATGGAGTGTATACAATATCGTAGTGAGAAAGTTGTCATAAGACCATTTCTTCTTTAGGTCAATATGCTTATGTTGAAGCCTTCTTCCTTATTTCCTCTAGTAGTCTTTCATTGTACTACATAGTGGATACCCTCTGACTCTTGTAAAGCTGCGAGCTTATTACATCATATACCCAAAGGAATTTTTGATGTTCTTACTCACCTATTATTATCCTTAGTTACTTACATCCGTGCCCTTGTGCTCGTAAGGTTGCTTCTGAAGTGAAATTTGACTATCTCCCTAGTGGAACTTTCTTTTATTTCTGCAACACTTATACAGTACCTTTAACTGCCCAAACTCCTATCTTAATGTTACTCAAGGATCACGATGTCATCAAATCTGCGAGAGTTAATTCCCCATGTTGGGTTTCACTACGTTTATCTTGCACGATCAGTTGATTTATCTATGACCTCTTGTTTAGCTATAACTAGGCTCCTTCTGAATCAACTAGAGACTACCCGTTGGTCCATCCTCATATTTAAGTTATGCATAACCTCCCTTGGGTTATGTCATTTGTCTTAACTTACCTCTTCTACGTGATTCTTATGTAGCAAGTGTTCATTTCCACTTGTTTATCAATATCATCGAGTGTGAAACCCTTATTTATTCTATCCGGCGTCATGTTTGCATAATGTTATGGAGTCGTAACATATCTATAGGATATGAATACATTCAATCTCATTCCTTTCACTTTTTTACCACATTCTTCCTTTACCATTCGATATGTACCTCTTCATCTTTGGCATTTTGTTTTCCACATCTTCACAGACATATTACTCGCCTTGCGGTAACCTTTCTACACCAGGTATAATTGAATATCTTATGCACAAGGGTGACTCCTAGTGTAACTGGCACCTTTAGTCCATTAAGCGTAACTCTGCTCATAGTTCTTGCTTTAGGGAAGCGTCTTCGTGAATGACCTTTAAAGGTTATTCTTCTGTTATCTATTCTATTATCGTTGGAACGCCATCTGTGAATTTCTCACGATGCTGACTATTATCAAATCCTTCGGTCCCTAATTCATGTTAATTTTATCTTTTTCTCTAGCCAATACAAATTTATGTTACTTGGAGGGTCTTACTCTTCCTTCTGGTAATCACGTTTGAGTCGCCAACTCATTTCTCGAAATGAGGGTATGGATTTACGGATTATACTTTTATTGTCTCCAGGCATGCCTCCTCTTGTCTTTTCCTTCACTTGACAATAGACTATGTCATCCTGTCATATTTTAATTTATCGTTATCACTCATTTATCACATCTTACTCATAATGTTTCATTTACTCTCTTCTTATTCTCCTGCTAATATCTCTGTCTATTACCTTATTCTAAAAACTTCAACAAAACAACATTCCACTTTTAGATCCCCTTGCACCATCTCATTAGCCCTTGGGTCGACTAACATTCTCTCTTTACTAGGGGTAGCAGTCATCCTAAGGTAAATATTTCTCCCTTCTAGGATATCTTCTGAACTTCCTGAACATTCTAGTATTCATATCGGACTGTATTATTCTAGAGTGACCATCTGGCTATCTCCCAATGAGAACTATTACCATGTCCTGCACTACCCTTCAAAAATGGTAAATAATGATAACAATCTATCCACAATTTTCGGTTACTCTAACCCCAGCTGGATCCTGATATCATATCCTTCTCTTAAATTATTTCAGTTAGCTCCCATAGGGCATAATTGAAACGGTTATGGCCAATTGTACATACCTCTATTACAATTGTAGGTAATTCAATATGCTTGTATTTCTCTGCTTGAATCGTAAATAGACAATCTTCATTAATGGGCACCTCGTACCCTTCTTCATCTTGCTTATTTTTCTTGTTGAAACTTGTATTTATCTTCTGAATATCTCATTTCTTTTCACCATAGGGGTGGATAGATATTCTTTTCCTTAAGGATCCTTATCATGAGGCTTACCCTTTTAGTACACACTTAATATACTAAAGACCTTACATTTACTAATCATAGGCATCATGCAAAATCGAGTTCCTCTGACTCAACTCTTTCACAGCCACATACAATCCCTTACCAATTGTCTTTCTAGATGCATGCATCGTCGTATTATAAACAAGATAGAATTGAGGAAATTGAGTTCTTACGACTGAGCTCTACCACACGATTAAGAGTAGAAGAAAAAGTAACAGTCCTAAATGCCCTGTAGCCTCTTGCTTATAAGTGTGGTGCACAACACACCCAAAAATAAGACTCTACTAGACACATCTCATAGACAACCCCTAGGACATACCTGCTCTGATACCAAGTTTGTCACGACCCAAACTCGAGGATCATGACTAGCACCCGGGCCATACTTTTCGAGCACCAACGTACATTTTATCTATCCTTCTTATTATCTTTAAGGGCCGGCGTGATCAATATTCGTAGTAGATATGGATTACGAACACCAAACAATAAAATATAATGGAATGAACATGCATAACACGGGATAACAAGACTGCTAAGAAACTACATGTAAGTTAGGAGCTACCACGCTTCCATGAAAGACTATACAACAAAAATCATCCGACAAGGTACCAAACTATACATAAGCCGACACCTGTCTAATAGCCTCTAAAGGAGCATAAGTAATGCAACATAGCCGGAACAGGGCCCCGACATACCCATAATATCTATAACAAAAATGCCTACCAAGACCACGGCAAGTCCGGAGAAGGGATCTCGCCTATAACCGCTGAAAAGGAAAGCCTACTACGGTTGGGGAGCTACGTCTACCTGTCTATCAGGGCATACATCACGACATGCAGCGTCCAGAAATAAAAAAGACGTCAGTACGAACAAAGTACTGAGTATGTAAGGCAGGAAAACATAAGTAAGAATAGTAATGTGAACGGGGATAAAAAATATACAACCTGTAACATATGAGTACCTGTGAGGGCTACTGACATGAAATGTGTGATACATACATATATATACATAAACCTTTAAAACATCCGCCTCTGTGGGAATCATCATCATCATATCGTACTCGGTCGTAATAGGCTCGGTAAACGTACCCGACCACGTGAAGCTCGGTAAAACCCAACTGATCAGTGGTTGCAAAATAGGTTCCGTACCCGACCGACTATAGCGCGGCTCGATAGAGTAAAATAGATACGTATATATACAATGCATGCAAGACTCAATGGAATCATATTCTCAACCTTTCGGAGTGACGTAGGGTAGATATTATCTGTACACATTATTCGGATTAACTCTTCATCAAGAATCTTATAAGAATGAGTAAGTACCAACAACATTGATAACATAAGAATAAGATAAGCAACCTTAACATCAATTGTTCCATACGAAGTGAAACAATGTAAGTACTGTTAGCTTCTAAGAGTAGAGTATATTTTGAAGCTCTTTCATTTCATTATGTACAATCGGAGTCGTGCAAAAAGAAGGAATGGGATAGCCTCACATACCTTGTATATACTGCCACAACCTCAAGCTACGCAAATGTCACAACTCCCTAATCTACAATAGGAGAAACGACACTATCGTTATCGTTTAAGCATCATAACTATTATGTATCGACCACAACCTATTTTACGATAAAATGGACAGCACCTCCCCTATATATATTACTTCACACAAGTCAAAACAATCACCAAACAGGCCAAAAAACATCAGCAATAATCATATTGAGCCTCCCAAGACTGTCCACACACAACCTAATCACTTCATACATAAGACGACCACCGTAGTCGTGCCAAACGAACCGGAAATGTTACAACGAACAACCAGCGCACAACCCTAAATCTATATGGCGTTTCTCCACACCCTTCCTCCTCCAAAACTCCACAAAATAGTAGTAAAACACGCAGACAAACAGCAACACAAAACAGTCTGCTACAAGTCAAATAACTCGAACTCATGGCTTCCGATCACCGTCTCGTTAGTTCTAACTATTAGGAAACACATTTATCAACCTTCCATGATATTTAAACACTTCAATACAGATATTAGACGTTTCTAAACTATGAAGTACCTTCCAAAACTCTAACTATAAAGAAAAAGGAGAGGCGGTATAATGCCACTTACGTCGTAGGGATTGTTTTGAAGTTATCGCTTCTCGATTTCATGCCCGGGATGATAATATTCTATGAAATCCAAGAATATAGCTTGAGGTTATGTTTATGAGTGTTCTATGGTCATGTTATTCTGAAAAATGAAGAGAAAGACGACCTAAGACTTATATATATCAACTTTGGAAAAGTCAAAGAGGTGCTAGCTTGGCACCCTAGGATTGGTCCATCTTCCGACGCTTATATCTTTTTATCCTGATGTCGTATTAATGAAAAATTAAGATAGTTGGAAACTACATTCCAAGAACTTCTATTTGGTATATAATATGTCCAAATATGACCTCATATAACACATCAAATGTATTGCTCAAAAAGCTCTAGTGATCCACCTACTTGTCACTTATGATGTCTGTGCAGTCTCGCAAAACTTCAAATATCTCTCTACTCCTATGTCATGTCGATGAACGGTTTAATGCGTTGGAAACTAGACTCATAGATATTCCATTTGGTTGGTAGATTATCCAATAATTCCAAGTATATTGGGGGAAATCTCAGTCACATTTGACCTAATTTTAAGCACATTATGAGTGTAACTTGTGAAGACCTTTGCTAACTTTTGTTCCACAACTTTCTTGACTTAAAAACGTAGAACACAACTATAATACGATAACAATAACTCATAGAATAGCCTCCACATCATGTAACGAACCATAGTCTCACCCTAAAGTACATGTTATAACATTCCAAACTCGTCGACTTTCGACGAAACTTATTTTCTTCAATTGGTTTAGATTATAAGCTTTCCAACCCTCTTTGTACTCGTTATTCATGATCTTAATATTTGTAACCACCAATGTAACATGATTAAATTACTTTATATTCCATCAAATATAATCTTATTTCTGAGCTTACATCAATTGACTTATGACGTACTATCACGTACGAAAACATGGGGTGTAACACCTATCTAGGCTAATGTGTTGTCCGCACAATAGCCTTTAAGATAGCCTCGTCCAAAGTCCACCGGGTTTTCATAATCCCAACGGACATCATCATTTTCTTTGCATTTATTTGGATAACTAAATGCTTGTATGCTAATCATAAATGTTAAATAGTCGAGTTAGCAATATTCACCCAAAGCTTTTGAACAGGTGGGGGGATCTTCACTCTAGTGATAAGAAACTTGCCAAGAAATAAATGGGTAACTTACCGTCTCTCCTAGACATACAACCCAACAACATGTTGATCGAGGCTGCCACCTTATTTTGCGATAGCGAAAGAGCCGTCTTTCATTTTGGGGACATTGAAATGGCACCACTACTGGAAGAGATAGGTGGACTAGCTGGGTTGGCCTAGGAAACTCCTGGGTTATTGGTGCCTGAAAAACGCACAGGCAAGGTTTTTTTGAAAATGATGGGTCTGAAGAAGAATGTTGAGTTAGAATGTTTGAAGAAGTCATACATCCCTTTTGAGTATTTATATGAAAGGTACGGTCACAACAAATCATACCGTACCTGCCACGTCGAATTTTCCATTATGTCTCTAGGACACATTCACTGTAGGGTATTTGTCTTCATTGTTTGCTTCCTCGGGTTAATCATGTTTCCAACAAAGAAGGAAAGGATTCACACTAGGTTAGCTATGGTAACCAAGACTTTGATGGAGGGAATATACAGGCAAACTTTCAGCATTTTTCCAATGATCATAGCAGACATTTACCGAGCTCTAGAACGTTGTCAAAGAGGACCTAAACACTTCGAGGGTTGCAACTTGTTACTACAACGGTTGCTCTTAGAACATATCAAAAAGGGTCAGTACCAGCAAGAATTTACGCGAAGGGCATGGAACGACCATATCGCTTTTCACCACCCCAAGCGACTGACAAACATTCCTGACAGGTTTGCTCAGCAAAAGACTGCCAATGAATGGGTAGAGTTATTTGATAATATGACTGAGGAGAAGGTACCGTTGATGTTCGAGTGGTTTCCAAGGGATGAATTCATTGTCAGGTATAGGGATGCACCACACTTGGTTCTAATTGTGCTGAGAGTAATATATTCTTACGTTCCTCTCCGGGAGGCAGAAAGAAAGAAAATTGTACCAAGGGCGACAAGATGAGTCATTTCCGAGCTGACTTCCAGGATGATGATATTCCTCATAAGTGCCAAGCCCAAGATATGTGGCACTGTAAGATCATAATGGAAAAGGAAACGATTGACCCAGATAGGTACCATGCAGGCAGTGCACCTTTCTACTCAGGGTGGTTAGAAGACAACTGGGATGGTTTAGTCAGGCCAGGGTTCAACCGAGGCCACAGAATCAGAGATGAGAGTGCCGAGGCTCAGGTCAAGTATAATCGGCTTCAGAAAGAATTCACGAATGTGAGAATGAGCACCATGAGATACATGAAACTAACAAGAGATTGACTGAGGATTGGAAAGACATGGCCATACGTTCCAACAAGAAGCTGGAATACTTGGAGAGAGGCATAGTCGAGTTGGAAGGTAAGATAATCAAAAGGGTTGAAGACTGTCAAAAGGATGAGAGGAATGAAGGAGGACATCTGGCCAGAGCGTACTTGCTTCTAGGGATGCACGAGCTGGGAAACCTGTTCGACCGAATCAAGGATGCCGAATCTGGGGAAGGTCCATCTGGGACCAAGTAGAATAGGATTTCCTTTTTCGCTTTATCAATGTAATAAGGCAAATGGCCATTAGTGACTTTATTTCTTGGTTTACTGTCCTTTTGGATTCGTCTATTTTCACATTAATGAAATGAGGCATTATGGCATTTAAGTTCTCCAAATCAATTTGTCACTCGGCCTACCTCGGGCACAATAAGGCTCCCAAATTAGGACACGTTATATATTCCCGCACTATAAGTTTAAATACCGCAATACCTTTTCATAATCCTCACTGACTTGACTACCTTTTGTTTATGTTTTTGTTTTCTTTCCTTTTTATTATTCCCCTCCCCAAAGGTTGGTTCGTGCACTCTGGTATCATAATCATACTGCAAAAGATCCACGGGCCCTCCACCCTCTCCTCCTCCTAGTCCTCCCAAAGGCAAAAGCAAAGGCAAAGGGAAAATGGAAGATTTGAGCAATATCAGGAAAGAGAATACAGTTGAACGAACAAAGGCTGATGACAGTCAGGGTATTCAGGTTCAGAATGAGGCTATGTCGCAACTCGAGCAGAAGTTGTTGAAGCTCCAAGGAGAGCTGGAGAAGCTCCGGAATTTGGCAAACTTATCCTTCACACTCAGTGTTCTAGATTTCAACCATCCTAACACCCAAAATCCCATACCTCCTCAGAATACCCCAAACAAACAGAATCATCCCACAACCTATAACCACACTACTCCACCAAAGAATCAAACTCTTTCACCACAATATAATGCTTGCCACACTCCAAGAAATACTCCACTACTCGTCCCCGAGCCACAAAATTCCACAAATGACCACCTTTATACCCAAGCGCCAGGCCATCACAACAACCATATCTACGTGGAGACTCTACCGCACTCCACCCAACCCATTTCATACACACCTGACTCCAGTGAAAGGATTTGCTAATCAAGAATTTGGTTGAAGAACTTAAGAAGCGGACTAGCCGAGTGCAAGATGTCGAGGGAGGCAAGAGAGTTGAAGGGTTGAACTACAAAGATCTCTGCATACATCCCGATGTCGAACTTCCCGAGGGGTACAAACCTCCTAAGTTCGAGATGTTCGACGGTACTCGTGATCCGAGAGTCCATCTGAGGACCTACTGTGATAAATTGGTTAGAGTGGGAAAAGACGAGAAGATTCGCATGAGGCTGTTTATGAGGAGCCTAACAGGGGATGCCCTGTCTTGGTACATCAGCCAAGACCCCAGGAAGTGATCAAACTGGGTGAGTATGGCGTCAGACTTCATGGACCGGTTCAGGTTCAATATAGAGAATGTGCCAGATTTGTTCTACATTCAGAATCTTAAGAAGACGCCCACAGAAACTTTTCGCGAGTATGCTACTCGTTGGAGATCTGAAGAAGCTAAGGTCAGGCCTGCCCTAGACGAAGAACAGATGAAAAAATTCTTTGTCCGAGCACAAGATCCATAATATTATGAGCGGCTGATGGTGATTGAGAACCATAAATTCTCTGACATTATCAAGTTGGGTGAGAGAATTGAGGAAGGGATTAAAAGCGGAACAGTTAGTAACTTTGAAGCAATGCAGTCTACAAACAAGGCCCTGCAATCTGGCGGTGTGTCCAAGAAAAGAGATGTGGGAGCCGTAATGGTTAAACAGAGGACTAAATCCACGCTGAAATACCAAACCTACCACACATACCCGATCACATATCAACAAGCACCAACAAACCAAGCGCCCTCGCCTACATACCAGTCAGTACCTCCACCAACATATCAGTCGTCTCCCCCACCTGCCTATCAGCCTACGTCTCTCAGATATTCCCAACCAGCTCCTGTTTATCATACCTACAACTCTCAACCATCTCACTACCAATCACCTCCTGCTCGCCAAAATATTCCGAGACCTAGGCCCAACTTTGATCGCAGACCTCCTAAACAATATGCTGCCATTGCTGAACCTATCGACCAGCTGTACAAAAATAGAAAACTGCTGGTTATGTAACTCTTATCCCTGCTGCAACCCCTGAGAATCCCTCTCAATGGGTTAATCCAAATAAAACATGTGCGTACCATTCCGGCATGAAGGGACACACAATTGATGAATGTGGCTCACTGAAAGATAAGATACATTCTCTGATTGATTATAAGGTCATTCGAGCAAAGGAATCCACTCCCAATGTCCGCAACAATCCACTCCAAGACCATAAGGGTGGAGGTGTCAACATGATTGAGGTAGAAGAAGATTGGGAGCCAGACGGATCGATTGGGTTGATCATAGAAGGTGATGACCCAAAGAAGCCAACAATCACTCTTAACCCTATCACAGTCCAGGTTCATCCAGTCGGAGTTGTTGAGGTGATATCGTCAATACTTTTTGAGTTTGAAGCGGCACCACCTGCAAATGCACCTACGTCGTTTGAGGCTAAAGTCATGCCTTCACCACTTGAGGTTAAGGTTATGCCACCTGCCAAGGCATCTGTTCCATTCTAAGTGAAGATAGCTGCACCAATCACAGTGGCGGTGTCAACCACGCCACCTTTCTACACTAATATTGTACCATAGGATTATGTAGATGTGGCAAGAAGGAAAAGCAAAGTCAAGATCGAAGAAGCTACTGCTACACAGGGAATGACAAGGATCGGCAGGGTCTATACGCCCGTACACTTGGCAGAATCCAGCAAACAGGCTTCTAATAGGCCACCCGCCACTGAGACAGGCCCGGACGACCTTTAGAGGAAGGTGCAGGCCAAAAAATACTCGGTCATCAATCAGTTGAACAAAAACATAGCCCAGATATCCTTTCTATCATTGCCGCATAATTAAGAGACGCACATGAATGCCTTGATGAAAGTGCTGAACGAAGCATATGTGCCAAAAAAAAAATATCACTAGTGGGGAAATGGCCAATATGGTAGGTCAAGTGCTGGAAAGCCATAAGATCACTTTCCACGAGGACGAGCTGCCGCCTGAAGGGCTAAGTCATAACAAAGCACTACACATCACTGTACAATGTGAGGACTACTTCATCACCAGGATTCTGATTGACGGAGGATCCATCCTCAACATTTGACCATTGACAACGCTCAAGAAATTGGGCAAGGGGATGCACGAGATAAGAGAAAGGGTCGATGAATGTGAAATCTTTCCATGGTTCTCAGAGGTCCACTATTGGTAAGATCAGCCTTTGACTGCAAATGGGACCTACAAGGTTCGAAGTTTATTTTCAAGTGATAGATATATCAGCGTCCTACAACCTGTTATTAGGAAGGTCGTGGATATTTGCCACCGGGGCTGTGGCATCAACACTACACCAGGAACTGAAATTTGAATGGAACCACCAGGAAGTGATCATCCATGGGGATGGAAGCAACCCTATCTATAGTCGTCGGACCATTCCGGTGATTGAAGGAAGAAGAAGGCTAGGTGGAGAAACCTACCACCATATCGAGCGGGTCAACGCAATAGACAAAGACAAGTGGTGGGATAGTAAAATAGCAAGCATGATGAACTGTAGAGGGTACGAGCCTGGCAAAGGGCTCGGCAAGAATTTTCAAGGAATCTCCAAGCCAATACAGCTCAAGCGCCATGGTACCACTTTTGGGTTAGGATACAAATACACCTGGAAAGAGTTCAGGAGCTTGTCGCCACCATGGAGCAGTCCTTATTATCCATTGGAACAACCTATACCACATTTGGAGCAGACCTTTCAGCAGGTCGATGTTATATGGGGGTCAGAGGAAGAAGAAGCACTGGCAACTTTGAAGAATCTATTCGTGGAATATGATGATAGGGATTGTTGCGTCATTGTTTAGGAGGAGGGGGAGGATGGCCCTTCCATCCAGGCCGTGAGCAAAGGGGCATCCCTTAAGAACTGGACTATTAGAACTGGACTATGAGATCTTCAATGTTCTAAAAACATTTATTCAATTTATCGAAAAGCACTTTTATATTTTTATGAATAAATATTTATCATTATTGTTTTTCTCTCATTACTTTATCTATGTAACATTACTATTACTTGTCTTGATGAACCGAAGATTGCGACATGCAACGAGGCAACACAAAAAAAGGACATCAGTTTAGAAGAAGGGGATGATATACCTGATGAAATTATCAGAGATGTCGAGAACTTTGAAAACATGCCTAAATCCAATCTAGATAAGACTGAGGTAGTCAACCTGGGAGATTCAAATAATGTCAGAGAAACTCGTATCAGTATCCATTTGTCGTCGTCAGAGAAAGAGGAATACACATAGTTCTTGAAAGAGTATGAAGATATATTTGCATGGTCGTACGACATGACTGGTCTAAGCACATCCATTGTGGCTCACAAACTGCCAACCAATCCAATGTGCCCTCCAGTAAAGCAAAAGCTCGGAAAGTTCAAGCCTGACATGAGTTTGAAAATTAAAGAGGAAGTTACCAAGCAAATCAATGCCAAGGTACTCGGAGTAGTTGAATATTTAACATGGTTAGCCAACATCGTGCCAGTACCCAAGAAGGATGGGAAGGTCAGAGTCTGTGTCGACTACCGTTATCGTAATCGGGCCAGTCCAAAGGATGATTTCCCATTACAAAACATACATATCATGATTGACAATTGTGCCAAGCATGAACTTCAGTCGTTCGTGGATTGCTTCGCCGGGTACCATCATATTTGGATGGATGAGGAAGATGCTGAGAAAATGGCTTTCATTACGCTATGGGGAGTATACTACTACAAGATGATGTCATTTGGCCTGAAGAATGCTGGGGCCACCTATATGAGAGCTATTACCACTAGCTTCCACGATATGATACACAAAGATATCGAATTATATGTGGACGATGTCATTATTAAGTCCAAGAAATCCACCGACCACATAGCATATCTGAGGAAGTTCTTCAATAGGTTGCAGAAATACAATATGAAACTAAACCCCGCAAAGTGTGCATTTGGGGTTCCCGCAGGGAAATTTCTCGGGTCTCCTCGTCAGCCGTCTAGGGATAGAATTGGATCCATCAAAGGTCAGGGCCATCCAAGAATTCCCACCGCCGAGGAACAAGAAAGATGTGATGAGTTTCCTAGGCCGCCTTAACTACATCAACCGGTTCATAGCTCAATCCACAGTCATATGTGAACCAATCTTCAAGATCCTGAAGAAAGATGTTGCGACCAAATGAACAGAGGAATGTCAAAAGGACTTCAACATAATTAAGGAGTACTTGTAAACACCGCCAGTCTTGGTACCACCTGAGCCAGGTAGACCTTTTCTACTCTACCTTGCAGTATTAGATGGAGCTTTCGGCTGCGTTCTGGAGCAGCACAACAAGACGGAGAGAAACGAGCAGGACATTTATTATCTAAGTAAGAAGTTCACTCCATACGAGACTCGGTATTCTTTATTGGAACGTACCTGTTGTGCTCTAACTTGGGTGGCACAGAAGCTGAGGCATTACTTCTGCGCCTACACAACGTATCTCATATCAAGGATGGATCCTTTGAAGTACATCTTTCAGAAGCCCATGCCCACTGGCAAGCTGGTCAAGTGGAAAATCCTGCTGAGTGAGTTCGACATTGTCTATGTGACTCAGAAAGCAGTCAAGGGACAAGCATTGGCAGACCATCTTGCTAAGAACCCCGTGGACGGAGAATACATGTCACGCCCTGAAACCAAGGGACGCGACCGACGCCTAACTGGATGAACCCAGTCAAGCGGACCTGGATTGCCTTTCCTACCCAACGTATTTCCCCGTGTTCATGCCGTACATTATTCCATATGAGTTAGCCATTTTAGATTCAAAGTACACTTTACAACATAATTCCATTTTCCTTTTTTAGTTTTCAACAATAGATAATCCAAAATATACAAGTTACATACAACATTTATGATTTGCGATCCACAATTACGAGTGAGTACAACTACCGCCAAAAATATACATATACATATACATATACCACCCACACAATGTCTACGGAGCCTCTAAGAGTTCTTAGGAGTTTCACATAACTTGCCGGCAACAAGGCCCCGGCTATACCTTTACAACATAAGCAAAAGAGGATAGTATAATCCACACGCGGCCTTGAGAAGAAGAGGGGCTCACCAAAACTGCTAAAGAGATGAATAGGAGGCACCACTAACGGCGGGCTGAGCTACCTGCTATGGAACCACCTACATCCATATAAAATATGTAGCGCCCCCGGCAAAAGGGACGTTATTACCGTTGAATAGTACTAGTAAGTATGAACAAACTCTACTCTAAGTACAATAAAAAAATACACAGATAAGAGATAGTTAATAGATCCAACAAGTATTGCACAGAAATAGAAACAACCACAATCAAGAGTTTCACAGATTCTCATTTCAACACAACCACATTCCACCCTTATTACCTCTCCACCCTTATTACCTCGTCCACCCTTATTACCTCTCCACCCTTATTACCTCGTCCACTCTTATTACCTCATCCACCCTTGTTACCTCTCCACCCTTATTACCTCGTGTTGCGGCGTGCAACCCGATCCCTCCGGACAATCACATTTCAGCCTTATTACATTCTTTTGCGGCGTGCAACCTGATCCCACCGGACAATCACATTTCATAACAACAATCACCAATAATTAAATCACAAGGATATTCATTACAAGGAGCACAAGTTCATATCAACACTTCGCTATGTGGACTCAAGGCACAATGACTCTCACCAAGCAGTAATTCATGTACACGGTGTTGCCATGATCGTTCAACTCAATTACATGAATTCACAACACCCTTTTTCATCACTTACCACGCACGGTGTTTAGCCATTAGATACATTCCCACACTTGGGCACATTAACATTCTTTCATTCATTAACACATACTTTCATATCGATACCCTCGAGCATTTAACGAGCTTTGCACATAATAAGAGAGGCACAACAAACAAATTTTCACAATCTCAATTAGCATAGTAGTCAACAGGAAATTCAGGGAGAGGAGTCTTACGCATCAACACATTTGGACAGTTAATTCACATATTCTCAAACAAGGTACGCATACCGTATGCTCGGACACTAACAAGAGGATTCTACAAAGGTTAAAGTAAGCCATACATACCTCGAGTCGAATTTCCCCTTTTTAATATCTATCAAAAATCACCGGACCGTCTAGCACCGTCAATCTATTCCACAATGTGACATATTTCACTTATAATTAGGAAGCTTGAATTCAATTGGGCATTTTATCAAACACTATGTGACCCCTTATATTACTAACCCCCTTTTTGAGAACAATTACCCAAACTTGTTTTCCCTTTACTATATCACGGAGTTTAACTTACATGCATGCAAGGTCTCAACTTTAATTTTAAAGAACCAACCTATGTGTGCTATATTCTTAACCAAAATCCGAGAATTTAAGGGAAATGGGGTGAAGACTTACCTCTTTGAGTGAGGAAAATGATAATAACTTGATAATTTCCGGGATTGAGTGATTTTGGAAAATCAAATTGATGAAGATGGAGCTTTCTCTCTCAAGAACCCTCTCTCCCCTCTCTCTATTTTTGTTCAGAAATTCCTTAAAATGAAGGGGATGGGTATTTTATTAAACAGGGGGCCGGGTTTTAAATTTAGAAAATAGGAGCCCCGACATAGAAATGCGGTCAGGAATGCGATCGCATTCCTGCTATGCGGTCCGCATTCCTGTCGCAGAAATGGCCCTCAAATGGGCCAAAATTTGAAAACAATATGCCCAGGTATGCGACCACTATGCGGTCCGCTTACCTGTTATGTGATCGCATAGTGTGTCGCATAACCTCCCTCTCAAAAACCATGGGGTAAGAATGCGATAATTATGCGGTCCACATACCCAAAATGAGATCGCATTCTGGGCCGCATAGTTGTCCTCAATTTGGACAGAAGCTTGATCATGTATGCGACCATTATGCGGTCTGCATACACGTTATGCGATCGCATAGTGCGTCGCATAACAGCACAATTCTGGAAATAAAAAATTTCAAGTTTCAGGGTACTTTTACTCAAAATAGGTCAGTTTTAAGAATTTCTACAGTTATAACAACACAGGACCTATTCGGGCATTTTTTTAGACATAGAATTTTACGGGTCTTTAAAATACAGACCCCTGAAAACATATTTTCCCGATGAAGAAGTGTCATTCATAGGAGAAGATATTGCAGAATCCTAAGACGGTTGGAGAATGTTCTTTGATGGAGAGTCGAATTTCAAAGAAGTCGGCATTGGAGCTGTCCTGATATCATAAACTTGTCAAAATTATCCAGTATCTGCTAAACTTAGATTTCCCTACACCAACAATATGGCTGAGTACGAAGCCTGCATCTAAGGGCTCAACATGTCCATTGACATGAATGTTCAGGAACTGCTAGTAATTGGTAACTTAGACTTGCTAATACACCAAGTACACGGAGAATGGGCTACTAAGAATTCCTAGATAATGTCGTATCTGCACCACGTGCAGGAATTGTGAAAGAGGTTCGCGAAGACAGAATATCGGCACGTCCCCAGAATTCAGAACGAGTTCGCTGATGCGTTAGCCACTCTATCATCCATGATACATCATCCAGATAAGAATTTTATCGACTCTCTTCCGGTGAAGATCCATAGCCAGCCGGCCTACTGGGCCCATGTTTAAGAGGAAGCAGACAGAAAACCATGGTTCCATGATATCAAGGAGTATTTGGAAAAGGGAGAGTACCTAGAGCTTGCAAATCATACTCAGAAATGCACGCTCCGGAGATTGTCCAACTGTTTCTTTCATAGTGGAAGAATCCTCTATAGGAGGACTCCCAATTTAGGATTATTGAGATGTGTTGATGCAAAGGAAGCCTCCAAATTGCTCGAGGAGATCCACGCTGGGACTTACGACCCACATATGAATGGTTTTGTTTTTGCAAAGAAGATACTCAGGGCCGGTTATTTTTGGATGACCATTGAAACGGACTACATCCAATATGTCCACAAATGCTACCGATGTCAGGTATATGCAGATATTAGAAAGGTACCCCCAAATGAGCTTAATGCAACAAGCTCACCTTGGACGTTCGCCGCTTGGGGAATGGACGTCATTGGACCAATTGAGCCTACCGCCTCCAATGGACACAGGTTCATCTTTGTAGCAACTGATTATTTCACTAAATGGGTCGAAGCAACATCTTACACACCAGTGACTAAGAAAGTCGTGGCAGACTTTGTCCGCGACCGTATTGTTTGTCGGTTTGGAGTTCTAGAATCAATCATCACCGATAACAGTTCCACTCTCAACAGTGACCTGATGAAAGCCATGTGTGAGACTTTCAAAATCAAGCACAAGAATTCTACAACATATAGACCTCAGATGAACGGAGATGTAGAAGCCGCCAACAAGAACATCAATAAGATATTGAGAAAGATGATAGAAAAACACAAACAGTGGCATGAGAAGCTATCATTTGCCTTACTGGGATACCACACCACAGTCCGTACATCAACTGTGGCAACTCCTTACTTACTGGTTTACGGTATGAAAGTTGTTATTCATGCCGAGGTTGAGATTCCTTCCTTAAGAGTCATACAAGAAGTTGAGCTCAGCGACGCAGAATGGGTAGAGAGTCGTTATGAGCAACTATTCCTCATAGACGGGAAAATAATGAATGCAGTATGTCATGGGCAACTTTATCATAATAGAATATCCAGAGCTTTCAACAAAAGAGTCAAGCCGAGACAGTTCGCACCGGGGCAACTAGTGTTAAAGAAAATATTTCCACATCAAGATGAAGCTAAAAAGGAAATTCTCTCCAAACTGGCAAGGTCTGTACATGGTTCACCGAGTATTGACAGGAAGAGCACTTTTATTTGCAAAAATGGACGGAGAAGTCTAGCCAAAGCCAATCAATTCAGATGCAGTCAAACAATACTATGTGTAATTCTTTATGCTATTCATCAAATGATGTAAATTGAACTACGCCGGACCTAATTCTCGTTTAAGAGGGGATACGTACGCAACCCTATCGGTTCGGTCACAATTCAATAAAAATTTCATTTTCCCCCGCAATTGGAAACTGGGGTAGAATTTTGAGGAGGACACTCAAAATTCCAAAGCAAACTCAGCCAATCGCCACATGCACAACAGTCAGAAGCGTCAACCCATCAAACTGGGGCAGAATTTTGAGAAGGATCCTCAAAATTCCGTAGCATGAAAGGTTACAATGTATCGAACCGTGTCACACTCGTCGGTTCATCTAAATTATTTTAAAATATATCTTTATACTATATATTTACAAAATCATGCATACTTACTCTTGAAAGTAGCTATGTTCAGCAAACGCTACCCCGATGATATGAACAGGATTATCAGACCAAGTATACGAGTAAAGCATAGCCAACGGGGATACGAACCAACCCCCCTCCCCCCCATTTACCGAACTCACGATTTTTCTTTGGATGTAGGAACAAAGAATAAGCACATAAAGAAGTCACAAATTTCAGCACATTTGCAAATACCAAAGTTCACTGTCCACAAAACAAATGAACTCGTTCAGAGTCAAAAAAACCATCGCGCTTGCCGACATTTGCTATCAGCATAAAGGATAACATGCTCCGCAGTCACAATGCTCACAACAATCACAATACCACAATCTACTACCAGCTAAGAAATTCTACCGTCGTTTATTATTTACCCTTCCACTTGCATAAGGCTAACTTTCTGCCTTCCATTTGCATAAGGCTAAGATCTACCTTCATTTGCATGAGACTAAGCTCTGTCTCTATTTTGCATGAGGTTAAGCTCTACCTCCATCTGCATAAGGCTAACTTTCTGCCTTCCACTTGCATAAGGCTAACTTTCTGCCTTCCATTTGCATAAAGCTAAGCTCTGCCTTCATTTGCATGAGACTAAGCTCTGTCTCAATTTCATATGAGGTTAAGCTCTACCTCCATCTACATAAGGCTAACTTTCTGCCTTCCTCTGCATAAGGCTAACTTTCTGCCTTCCCTTGCATAAAGCTAAACTTTGCCTTCATTTGCATGAGACTAAGCTCTGTCTCCATTTTGCATGAGGTTAAGCTCTACCTCCATCTGCATAAGGCTAACTTTCTGCCTTCCTCTGCATAAGGCTAATCTTCTGCCTTCCCATTTGCATAAGGCTAAGCTCTGCCTTCATTTGCATAAGGCTACTCTCCTGCCTTCCATTTTGCATAAGGATAATCTCTGCCTTCATCCTGCATGAGTCTAAGCTCTGCCTCCAATATACTTTTTCACCGAGACTAAGCGTTATCTCTAAAATATTATTTAATTCGCTTCTCTTTCGGGCTAAGCTCTGCCCTTCAACTAGCAAGACTAAGCTCTGTCTTGTCAGCATCATACTATTCCATCTAATGGGATGAAATATCGCCAACATGTCCAAAGGCGTCATAAATCAGAGGCACCATCTTCATGGCCCGAGAACACCATGTTATGGCCTGAGGATCTCTCAATCGTACATATCATTATTCAAAGGTTTAATTTTTCGGAGGCACCATCATCATGGCCCCAAAACGTCATCTCATGGACTGCGAATCTCTCATCAAATAATTCATGGACCAGGACGTCATGGTCTAAGTACGTCATCTTTAACCGTCCGAAGACAACATTCATAGTTCAACAGGAATCTGCATCATGTTTAAATTTATGCACAATATACGCTTGTATTTCTTTTATTTGCAGGTAACCCGGCAAGCGACGACTATCCCAGCAGGAGTGATCCCACTCCAGTTCTCCCAGCCATATCAAGCATAACCATTCCCGTAAATCGATTACTCATCCAGCCCTAGATGGTGCGTCCGTTATTGTAATGACTTCACCGGTATACTTCGCCGATGGATCAGGAACTACATACGGCCTGATTCCTGTAAAACCATGGATATGTAGGCATCTCAAAAACCAGGGTGCGACCTAAATCTCTCAAACCGTTTCGCTCGGTGAAAATTGGCCATCATGAATTTACCCGACAAACTCTTTCATTCTTTCCGGGAAAAGAGGGGCAGCTGTTGATACCCAATTTTTCCTCAAAATATTTTAAAATTGCATATATAGCTTCAAAATCATGTATCAATAGCAATTGATATTTTTCCTATATTTTTATTAATTTATTCAGCATTTTATTTCTAATCAATAATTATAAAATTGCATTACAAATGATTACAAAAGAATTTCTTGGTTTCATTAATTATTTAGGGTCCTACTAAGACCATTTTAATAATTAGCCAAATTGACCTCTTTTGTCTATAATTGCAATAACTTTGCAATTATAGCCCAATCATATGATTTTATACTATTTTTATCCAGAAATTAATCATTTATATTTTTTAATACTAAGTAATCATTTTTAACATTTTTCTATGCATGAATTTCATTTTGCACAATCATTAGCTATTTTATAAATTGTTTTATTTAATTTTATTGGGTATTTAACAAATAGCCACGTTCATTTCAATTATAACCTAAATAAATCTGACCCCAACCCAATTAAAAACACCCCAAACCCAAGACCAATCGACCGAAATCCTACCCGACCCAATACCTGGTTTAATCCTGGTTGTGATCAATTTTGATAAACAGTCCAGATTCGCCCTTTCCTAATTTAACCCTAAAGACTACCTTTCCCCCCTTTCATTTCCCCCTATCATTCTCTCTATTCCCTCTGCCGTTACATCTCTCATCTCTCTCAACTCTCTCTGCTAACCTAAGACCTCACCGGCCGTCACTCGCCGGTAAATATGGTGGCCTCACCACCATCCCAGCCCCATGTATCCTTCCCACGCGGGGTATTGCTGCCTTGAGGTCCTCAAAGGAACCAGAAGGCGGTCCACTCACCTCCCATGGTTTTTCATGTCATTCTCCGGCCGTCCATGGCCGTCCGAGTAAGAATCTACCATCTCCGTCTAGAACTTGTGGTTTCTAGGTCGTTCCTCTTTCTCTTTGGGTTATCTCTCAGAAACCCTAACTATTAGCTCTTGATTCTTTAGATCTATGATAGATCTGGGTATATCCTCAATTATTTTTTTTATTTTCCCTTAAGGGTTTTCCGATTTTCTCAAAATGACTCTTCATCTTAAAACTAGGGTTCTTAAACCCCTTTTCAAAAATGGTTTTCTTTTTGATTTTTAGTATTATCTTATGATTTTCATTATGTTTAAACGTTTATTTGAGCTTTTCCCCTTTTGTCTGATTTATGTTGTTAAAATCATACGCTATTGGTTTTTAATCCAAGATTCTTAGTATGTCTCTGATAATATGTTTGTTTAATCTGCATGTGTGCCTGATTTTCCTGAGCATCCTGAGTTTCCTATGATTTTTACCCTATTTTTGCGTATTAAGATTTCTGACTCTTCACTTCTTCAGCCTATATCATATTTACTCTGTTCATTCATACGGCGTTCTATGTCAATCCCTTGATTTATGTGGTTTTACCCTATGTTTGATTGTTAGGGTTTCTGATTTTTGCCTATTATGAGTTTATTCCGTTTGTTCTCATAAATTTGTGCTAATTTCCCTAAATCAGTAATGTTTTCTATTTGTGAGTCTTTGAATCCATGTGATTGATTATTCACTGATCTCGCATGATATTCTCTAATGATTCTTGAGCATTTTCCTTAATTAAGATATGTTGATTACCTGTTTTTCCTTGCATGTGTCATGCCTATCCGTTCACTAGTGATATTTTCTTTTGATTGATATTGATTTACTGTAATTGGAATCTCACTCATCTCTTATGATGACTTCCTTACTAATTTCCAGCATTTAAGTTACTTCTTGCCTTATTTTTATGGTCGGTGGCTATAGTGGTCATATCTCTCATAGGTGGCCGCAACATTCTTTCGGCCGAATGGCATCATCTTATAACAGTAGACTCCCAATGGCGTAATGAAAGCCGTTTTCTCAGCATCTTCCTCATCCATCAAAACCAGATGGTAACCGGCGAAGCAATCCACGAACGACTGAAGTTCATGCTTGGTGCAATTGTCAATCAAGATGTGTATGTTTGGTAATGAGAAATCATCCTTCAGACTGGCCCGGTTAAGATCCCGGTAGTCGACACAAACTCTGACCTTCCCATCCTTCTTGGGTACTGGCACGATGTTGGCTAACCATGTCGGATACTCAACTACCCTGAGAACCTTGGCATGGATTTTCCTAGTAACTTCCTCTTTGATTTTCAAACTCATGTCAGGCTTGAATTATATGAGCTTTTGCTTTACCGGCGGACACATTGGATTGGTTGGCAGTTTCTGAGCCACAATGGATGTACTCAGACCAGTCATGTCATCGTACGACCATGCAAATACTTCATCATACTCCTTCAATAACCATGTGTATTCCTCTTTCTCTGATGGCAACAAATGGATGCTGATACGAGTTTCTTTGACGGTCTCTGAATCTCCCAGGTTGACGAACTTAGTCTCGTCCAGATTGGACTTAGGTATGTTCTCAAAGTTCTCGACTTCCCTGATAACATCATCAAGTATATCATCCTCTTCTTATGAATCAATGTCCTTTTGTTGCGTTGTCTCGTTGCATGTCACAGTCATTGGTTCATCAAGACAAGTAATAGTAATGTTTTGTAGATAAAGTAATGAGAGAAAAATGATAATAACGAATATAAAAACATAAAAAGTGCTTTTGATAAATTGAACAAACGTTTTATAATATTGAAGATCTTTTTGCAGAAATAAAAATGCGAGAAGGAAATAATTTAACAAATGAAAATAAACAATCTTGCTACCCCGGGACTCGTCGGGCCCTGTCTGTTCTGATAGTCCAGTTCATAAGGGATGATCCTTTGCTCACGGCCTGGATAGAAGGGCCTTCCTCCCCCTCCTCTTCAAAAATGACGCAACAGTCCGTATCATCATCTTCCAGGAATATGTTCTTTTAACTGCTAGTGCTTGTTCTTCCTCTGACCCCCATATAACATCGGCATGCTGAAAGGTCTGCTCCAAATGTGGTATCGGCTGTTCC
This sequence comes from Nicotiana undulata, assembly GCA_005239495.1. Lineage (NCBI taxonomy): Eukaryota > Viridiplantae > Streptophyta > Magnoliopsida > Solanales > Solanaceae > Nicotiana > Nicotiana undulata. The sequence goes on along the minus strand of ML253699.1, from coordinate 49,978 downwards.
AGTGGGTAATAAGGACCGCACCATGGTGGCAACCAGCTCCAAAACTCTTACCAGGTGTATTTGTATCCCCACCCAAAAGTGGTGCCATGTCGCCTGAGCTGTATTGGCTTTGAGATCCCTTGAAAATTCTTGTTGATCTGTTTACTAGGCTCGTACCCTCTCCAGTTCATCATGCTTGCTATTTTACTATCCCACCATTTGTCTTTGTCTATTGCGTTGACCCTTTCGATATGGTGGTAGGTTTCTCCACCTAACCTCCTTCTTCCTTCAACCACCGGAATGGTCTGGCGACTATAGATAGGGTTGATTCCATCCCCATGGATTATCACTTCCTGGTGGTTCCATTCAAATTTCACTGCATGATGTAGTGTTGATGCCATGGCCCCAACGGCATGTATCCACGGTCGTCCTTATAGCAGGTTGTAGGATGTCGATATGTCTATCACCTGGAAATCAACTTCGAACAACATAGGTCCCATTTGCAGACAAAGGTTGATCTCACCTATGGTGGACCTTTGAGAACCGTCGAAAGCTTTCACATTCATTGACCCTTCTTTGATCTCGTATAGTCCCTTGCCCAGTTTCTTGAGTGTTGTCAATGGACAGATGTTGAGGCTGGATCCCCCGTCAATCAGAATCCTGGTGATGAAGTAGTCCTCACATTTCACAGTGATGTGCAGCGCTTTATTATGACTTAATGCTTCAGGCGATAACTCGTCCTCGTGGAAAGTGATCTTATGACTCTCCAGCACTTGACCTACCATATTGGCCATTTCCATACTGGTGATGTTATTTGGCACATATGCTTCGTTCAACACTTTCATCAAAGCATTTCTGTGCGTCTCTGAATTCTGCAGCAATGACAAAATGGATATCTGGGTTGGGGATTTTTTCAACTAGTCGATGACAGAGTATTCTTTGGATTGCACCTTCCTCCAAAGATCGTTTGGGCCTGTCTCAATGATGGGTGGCCGGTTGGAATCCTGTTTGCTAGATTCTGCCAAGTGTTCGGGCGTATAGACCCTGATGGTTCTTGTTATTCCTTGTGCAGCAGTAGCTTCTTCGATCTTGACTTTACCTTTCCTTTTTGCCTCAGCTACATAATCTCACGGTACAACATTAGAGTAGAAAGGTGGCGTGGTTGACACCGCCACTGTGATTGGTGCAGCTATCTTTACTTCGAACGGAACAGGTGCCTTAGCAGGTGGCATAACCTCAACCTCAAATGGTGCAGGCATAACTTAAACCTCAAATGACGCAGGTACATTTGCAGGTGGTGCCGCTTCAAACTCAAAAGGTATTGACGCAGCTACCTCAACATCTTTGGTTGGCTGAATCTGGACTATAATGGGATTAAGAGTGACTGTTGGCTTCTTTGGGTCATCTCCTTCTATGATCAACCCGATCGACCCCTCTAGGTCCCAATCTTCTTATATCTCGATCATATTGACGCATTCACCCTTATGGTTTGGGAGTGGATTATTGCGAACATTGGGAGTGGATTCCTTTACTATAATGACCTTATTATCGATCAGAGACTGTATCTTGTCTTTCACTGAGCGACATTCATCAATCGTATGCCCCTTCATGTAGGAATGGTATGCACATGTTTTATTTGGATTAATCCATTGAGAGGGATTATCAAGGGTTGCAGCAGGGATAGGAGTGATGTAACCAGCAACTTTTAGTTTTTTGTACAACTGGTCGATAGGTTCAGCAATGGAAGTGTATTATTTAGGTGGTCTGCGGTCGAAGTTTGGTCGAGGTCTCAGGAAATTTTGGCGAGCAGGAGGTGATTGGTAGTGAGATGGTTGAGAGTTGTAGGTATGGTAAACAAGAGCAGTCTGGGAATATATGGGAGATTGCGGCTGGTAGGTAGGTGGGGGAGATAACAAATATGTTGGTGGAGGTGTTGACTGGTAGGTGGGCGAGGGTGTTAGGTGTGTTGGTGTTGGCTGATATGTGAGCGGGGGTGTTTGGTAGGATTGGTATTTCAGTGGAGATTTAGTCCTCTGTGCAACCATTACGGCTCCCAAATCTCTTTTCTTGGACACACTGCCAGATTGCAGGGCCTTGTTTGTAGCCTACAACGCTTCAGAGTTAGTAACCATTCCGCTTTTGATCCCTTACTCAATTCTCTCACCCGACTTGATAATGTCAAAGAATTTGTTCATATTTTCTTTTTCTAGGGTGGACCTGACCTTAGCTGCTTCAGATCTCCAGCAAGTAGCATACTCGCGAAAAGTTTCCGTGGGCTTCTTCTTAAGATTCTTAATATATAACATATCTGGCGCATTCTCCGTATTGAACCTGAACCGGTCCATGCAGTCTGATGCCATGTTCACCTAGTTGGACAACTTCTTAGGGTCTTGACTGATATACCAAGATAGAGCATCCCCTGTTAATCTTCTCATAAATAGCTTCATGCGAATCTTCTCATCTTTTCCCACTCCCACCAATTTGTCACAATAGGTTCTCAGATGGACCCTCGGATCACCTGTACCGTCAAACATCTCGAACATAGGAGGTTTGTACCCCTCGGGAAGTTCGACATCGGGCTTTATGCAGAGTTTTTCATAGTTCGACCCTTGAATTCCATTGCTTCCCTCAACACCTCGCACTCGGCTAGTCAGCTTCTTAAGTTCTTCAACAAAATTCTTGATAAGCAAATCCTTTTCACTGGATTCAAGTGTGTATGAAATAGGTTGGGTGGAGTGCGGAAGAGTTTCCACGTAGATGCGATTGTTGTGATGGCCTGGCACCTGGGTATAAAGATGGTCGTTTGTGGAGTTTTGTGGCTCGGGGACGAGTAGTGGAGTATTTCTCGGGGTGTGGAAAGCATTGTATTGTGGTGGAATAGTTTGATTCTTTGGTGGAGTGGTGTGGTGATGGGTTGTGGGATGATTCTGTTTGTTTGGGGTATTCTGATGAGGTATGGGATTTTGGGTGTTAGGATGGTTGACATCTGGAACACTGAGTGTGAAGGTTAAGTTTGCCAAATTCCGGACCTGGTCAAGCTCTCCTTGGAACTTCAACAACCTCTGCTCGAGTTGCGACATAGCCTAATTCTGAACCTGAATACCTGACTGTCATCAACCTATGTTCGTTCAACTGTATTCTCTTTCCTGATATTTCCCAAATCTTCCATTTTCCCTTTGCCTTTGCTTTTGCCTTTGGGAGGACTAGGATGAGGAGAAGGTGGAGGGCCCCTGGATATAATATGATGATGATGCCAGAGTGCACGAACCAAACTTTGGGGAGGGGAATAATAAAAAGGAAATAAAAACAAAAACAAAAACAAAAGGTAGCCAAGTCAGTGAGGATTATGAAAAAAGTATTGCGGTATATAAACACATAGTGCGGGAATATGAAGTGTGTCCTAATTTGGGAACCTCATTGTGCACGAGGTAGGCCTAGAGACAAATTAATTTGGAGAACTTAAATGCCAAAATGCCTCATTTCATTGATGTAAAAATAGACTAATCCAAAATGACATTAAAATAAAAAGCAAGAAACAAAGTCACTAATGGCCATGGGTCTTATTACATTGATAAAGCGAAAAAGGAAATCCTATCCTACTTGGTCCAAGATGGACCTTCCCCAAATTCAGCATCCTTGATCCCATCGAATAGGTTTCCCAACTCACGAAGTACGCTCTGGCCAGATGTCCACCTTCATTCCCCTCAGCCTTTTGACAGTCTTCAACCCTCTTGATGATCTTACTTTCCAGCTCGACTATGCCTCGCTCCAAGTATTCCAGCTTTTTGTTGGAACGGACGACCATGTCTTTCCACTCTTCAAACAATCTATGGTTTGTTTCGTGTATATCACGGTGCTCGTTTTCGCATTCATGGATCCTCTTGCGCAGCCGATTATACTTGACCTGAGCCTCAACACTCTCATATATGATTTTGTGGCCTCGGCTGAACCCTGGTCTAAGTAAACCATCCCAGTTGTCTTCTAACCACCCTTAATAGAAAGGTGCACAGCCTGCGTGATATCTGGATGGTTCAATCGTGTCCTTTTCCATATGATCTTGCAGTGCCGCATAAGTTGGGCTTGGCACTTGTAAGGAATATCATCATCCTAGAAGTCAGCTCGGAAATGACTCATCTTGTCGACCCTTGGCACAACTTGCCTTCTGCCTGCTTGTCTCATGACCTGGAGAGGAACGTAAGGATATATTCCTCTCAGCCCGATTAGCACCAAGTGTGGTGCATCCCTGGACCTGACGATGAATTTATCTGTTGGAAACCACTCGAACATCCACTGTACCTGCTCCTCAGTAAGATTATCAAAGAACTCTACCCATTCCTTGGCAATCTCGGGCTGAGCAAACTTGTCGGGAATATATGTCATTCGCCTTGGGTGATGGAATGCGATGTGGTTGTTCCATGCCCTTCGCGAAAATTCATGCTGGTACTGGCCCTTTTGGAGATGTTCTAAGAGCCACAATTGTAGTAACAAGTTGCAACCCTCGAAATGTTTAGATCCTCTTTGACAACGTTCTAGATCTCGGTAAATGTCCGAGATGATCATAGGGACGATGCTGAATGTTTGCCCGCCAATTCCCTCCATCAAAGTCTTGGTTACCATAGCTAACCTAGTGTGAATCCTTTCCTTCTTTGTTGGAAACATGATTAACCCCAGGAAGAAAACAATGAAGACAAATACCCAACAGTGAATGTGTCCTAGAGACGTAATGGCAAATTCGTCGTGGTAGGTACGGTATGATTTGCTGTGACCGTACATTTCATATAAATACTCAAAAGGGATGTATGACTTCTTCAGACATTCTAACTCAGCATTCTTCTTTAGACCCATCATTTTCAAAAACCCCTTGCCTTTGCGGTTTTCAGGCACGAATAACCTAGGATTTTCCAGACTAACCCCGTTAGTCCACCTATTTCCTCCAGCAACGATGTCATCTCAATGTCCCCAAAATGAAAGACGGCTCTTTCTCTATCCCAGAAAACAAATGGCAGCCTCGATCAGCATGTTGTTGGGTTGTATGTCTAAGATAGATGGTAAGTTACCCAGGTATTTCTTGACAAGTTTCTTATCACTAGAGTGAAGATCCTCCCACCAGTTCAAGAGTTTTGGGTGAATATTTCTAACCATGCCGAATCTAGGGACTTTGTGCCTCATATCTCTGCAAGACAAACGTAGTTAGGCCCTCACCCCCACCAGATTCGACTACTTAAGCGTTTATGATCAGCATACAAGCATTCAGTTCTCTAAATAAATGCACAAAATGTGATTATGTCCATTGGGATTATTAAAAACCCTGTGGACTTTGGATAAGGCTATCTAAAGGGTCATTGTGTGGACAACACATTAACCCAACTAGGGTTGACCATGATGCAAGTACAATATAACAGAGTAAGGTTTCTATGGGGTCTTAGACTGGTACCCTTAAGCGGACAACTCAAGGGGGAAGGCACGAAACCATCAACTGCACCGCTGATCGACTAGTTTTACCGCAAATAAGCCTTTCCGAATTTAGGGGTGATAAAAATAGGAAGGGCACAACCACTCATCAAGCGTTTCTATAAGATTTGTATTGGCACGAGTGGAGTATGATGTTGGGCATGATATGCTATAAATAAGCAGTAAAGGCATGTAGTCATGTATTTGGACGTTGTGAAAGCAGTAAATACAACAGTTGTAATTGAAAACGCGATAACAAAAGGAAACAAGGAAACATGTCAGTTTTGCTTTTGAGAAATATTAAATACTTGAAGGAAATAAGCAATTAATTTCACATAAGGGGAAAGGAAAGGGGTGAAAATTCACAAAGTAGTTTGAAATGGTAAAAGCCTAAAAATCCCCAGCAAAGTCTCCATGCTATCGAGCCCCCTTGTTTTACTCCTCCTTCCGGATTAGTCAGGGTCTCGACATTATTGGGTCAACTCGTTTCCTTTTTGGAAAGGGGTATACAAGGAATCAAAGAGTCGCCACCTAACGAATTAAGGTGTGTTAGGGCACCTACTAAGGGTCATTTACAGACATAGATTTGGATAACCAGAGATAGGGTAAGGGCTTGAAGTTACTCCAAGGGACAGGTGTTAGGAACCCCTCCGAGTCCACAATTGTGGTTCCCGGCGAAACAACTTTGTGAATTTAAGAAAGTAGAAAGTAGGCAATTAAAATTTAAACAAGAAAAGGGTTTTGAAAGATTCACAGCCTAAGCACTGTCGCGCCCCCTTTTTTTCCTCGCGGAAGATCGGGTTTATGACATTATGACAACTCTTTTAAAGGAAGAGGGTTATTAAAAGAGAAGAGTCACCACCTAACGATTTGTAAGGTGCGTTAGGGCACCTAGAGTTATTAACTCATGAAACTAGTTTGCATCACCAGAGATCGGGTAAGGGCTTGAAATTATCCCGAGGGGAAGGTATTTGGCACCTCTCAAGATCCACAAATGTTGTTCCCGGCCAAATAGTTTTCGTGAATTCGTACAATTAAAAAATAACAGGTAAATGGGGCTCAAGTAAGAGGGGATTTCAAACAAGTGTTCAAGTTATTGAAATTTGGAAAAGAAAAGAACTAATATAACATTAAAAGGAGGGATATCCTAGGTTTAACATAATATGGATCACATCAATGCAATACCCGATAGACACTCCTCGAAGAGGGGCTACACGTGGTATTAGAGCACCGATCATCATATCCATATTCTACCCTTTCCCGCCCGTAAAGGTGATTAAAACACGTGTTTGGTCACAAGCTCTATTGTGTGCTATTACCCGTCCCATCCTATCAGTCAAGGAGGAGTCTAGGACTACTATCCTAAAAAGAAGTACTAGGCTGACCCCCTAGGTTTAAATGACAAGATTCTAAGCGACAAACAACGACAATTAGGACTGCAGATAAGGGGAAAACAAATAAGAACAGATACGAGGCCCAAGTATTCCTCCACAGATTATACACATAATTAGCACGACTCAAACACAGGTAAAGGCCTTATTAACTTCTGAATCCTAAGGCATGGCATCTAGGCGAGAATGCAATAGTGAGGCAGTTTTACTACTGAATTCAGAGAAGGAATTTTATCAGTTTCTAACATACTGATTTTAACCTATTAATAGTCAAGCAGCATGTATAAAGGAAGATACTTTCAGTTTTTTACAGGTTTAGCACCTAAGGCTTGCCTAGGCGTGCCAATTACTACAAGAAATTGTTCAAGTTGCACTATTCTAAGTTTCCAGATTTTAGGAGATAGTTATCAAACGTGGGTGAATCTGTTTTATCCATAATCAGGCCAGGATGTGCTTAAACGAATAAAAATGCAGTCCTAAGAAGCATGATATCTAAAGAAAATGCAGAATGATGCAAGACCTAAACATGATATTCTGAATGCATGAGTTACGCATAGTTTCGAGATAGGCAAGAATGACAGTTTTTAATCGTTGTTTACCTAAAGCAGGATCTCTACGTATATAGCATGGTAAGATAGGATCGCAATTTTTGATAACACGTTCGTTCCAAGGCAGGATTTTAGATTACATTTCAGAATACATGGATAGAATCATATGGTAGCAATTTTGTTGTCATTATTATCCTTATGGACATGATTTCTAAGTGACATTTCAGAACATGTAAACATGAGCAGGATATTGTGATAGCCATTTGTTGTTGTTGTTATTCACCCTATAGACAGGATTTCTAAGCGTAATGAGATGCTGAATACAGTAAATGCTGAGTAACATGATATGCATGGCATACTTGTCATGTTGTACCTAGACATGGTTCTAATGCATACATAGGAAATATAAACCTAAGGCATGGTTGCTACCCATTAGTAGAGCTAACCTATGTAACTACCCTCCCATTTTCACAATCCATCCCCAAATATTCGGTTACAAATTATTACAGGCCAGGAATTATGAATTACATAACCAAAGAAAAATAAGAAGTTACTTCTTTAGGGAGCCTTCACTTAGGCCCAGATTCCTCCAAACCTCAACGCCTTTAGTGTTTCATAGCCTTTCGTAGTCCGGGTGTGTCAAAGTTCCCTAAGGACCTCAGGGGCTCCCGGGCAGTGTTCACACCCAGGCATAGTAACCAAGAGTTAAACATGTGCAGTGTGGAAATACCAGCCTCAGTGAGTCAAAGTTCAGAGGGAACTCAAGAGGTTCCCAAAGTAGTGCTCACACTGAGGGGGTAGAACTTAAGAATCTAGGAGTGAAGTGAAGTGCTAGGGATGAGTTTGAAAAGGTTTTTGGAAGATATTTAGTAGGAAAACAGTTTAAACAAGAAATACTTATTCAAAAGAACTGAGTTTTGAAAACAAATAGTAGAAGACTTTTATCCAGTAAGATAGTTTTAAAACAGTAGGGCAGCGAGAACAAACAACATTCCAATCTTAGGAACAACACATGTAGAACAAGAACTAAGATAAGTTTAGCAACCACAAATAGGGTAATGAGGAATTGGGGACAAGTATAGAGCATGTAAGTGTAAGAACACAGTAAGCAGAGTCATACATGGGTTCATAGTCACAGAAGTCCTAAGGGATTCAGAGGTCTAAGGTACAATATGTATTTCAAAACTACCCAGAACAAAGCAATCATAAAGTACAAGTTATACTACCACACATAAGTTTAGACTAATAATCAAAGAAACATGATTGAATTAGAACCTAAATGGGGATATAAACATGCTGAGTCTAAGAAAGGGAGCACATTCAAGGACATCCTAATAAGCCATGAAACAGATAGATTATTTGCAAGTTGAACAATAGAACCATAAGCAAAAACAAACTAAGAACAGGATGAATTGAAGTAATAAACGAATCATGTTGTTTTGAGACTTGAATTGAAATCAGGACATACCAGTATAAGAGATAGTAAACACAGAATGAGCAAGAGAGATAGCACAATAGTTAGCCTTGGATTGTAGCCGGCTAACAATTAGACAGTAGCAAGTAGCACAAGACAAATAGAGAAGAGATTTTAAGTGTAAGAGATAGTTTTGAACCACAGTGTTCGTGTCTTTGATCAATGCGTAGACATAGCATATATATAGTTGGAAATAGGTACAAGGAATAAGGTAAAGAAATTAGACTGCCCAGTAATTATGGGACTCAAAGAACCAATCAGTTGTAAGTATCCCTAGAATTAAGGGAATTGTTCAAACGACGAGTGGAAAATAAGGAAAGAAGGTAAAACAGTGTTCATGACAAGCAATTAAGCATCCCTTAATTGAAGGTTGCACTCAAACGACTAGTAGGAAAGTACAATTAAATAAAGTTACCATATAAGAGGACAATCTCAGACCAAATCAGGCAAGCAATTGAGGCTAAGTTCAAAATTATCAATTAACGAAGCAATATCAATCATAGTAACAAATCAAGGTAAGAAAAATAAGTTAGAGATTGGAAATCAGAAAAATATTTCATGAGAGATCAGCAGGCCTTTTTCAAATCACAGTGAATCAGGGATTCAAGCAACTAGCAAATAGAAATTTTTATGTATAATATGGAGAGCCATAGAATAAGTAAAGTAGTAAGTCGGGAAACAATTCAGTGTCAAAATAACACAGAATCAAGGATTCGAGCATGCATAACATTAGTTGAAGAGAATTAATCATGGAATAACACGGTCATTAAGCAAGAACATAGAAACCCTAGTGTATGAAATCAAGAATCATGTGAGTCAGGGAGGTAAGAAGAACCAAAGACAAACAACATAGGGTAAAGGTCAATTTTAACACATACGCAAACACACCGGTAAACCCGTAGTTTTCATGGTTTTAGGTCTAAAATTAGGGTTTTACACAGATACTAGTACGAATCAATAGAGTAGTCATGATACACACAAAGGAGACGAAGAGTCATAAACCCTAATAGGAAAACTAGAAATTCAAGTTGTTCGTGACAATCAAGCATATATACTGACCAAACAACAAGGAAAAGGTTTCAATAATGAAAACATGAGGGAAAATCATGAGATAGTGTTAAAAATCGACAAAGAAACCATATTTTAAAAAGGGTTTTGGAACCCTAGTTAAAAGTGAAGAACCACTTAGGGAGAATAGAAAAACCTTTAAAGAAACATCATAATAACTCGTAATAGGAATATATCTATTGTAGATCTAAAAGAATCGGAAGTTTCAAACATTAGGGTTTTACAGAAAACCTCAGAGAATATGAGAAGAACCTCGAACAACACTGGCTCGAGCCTCAGGGGTCATAAACCTTACTCGAAATCAAGCTTGGAGGCTTGAAGTAAATAGGAACACCATGGGTGTGAGTAGACAGGTCCTTTCCCTTTGAGGACCTTAGGGATGACAGTACTGGCATAAGAGAGCCTTCAGAGCATGGGGTGATAAAGGTTTCAAGGTCTCCGGCAAGGGGTGGCCGGAGAAGATGAAGAAAGCCATTGGAAGCTGAAGAGACAGAAGTCTCTAGAAGAGACTTAGAGAGAGAGTTCAGAGTATAGAGATGAGAGACGGTGAGCAAATGAAAGGGGTTGGGTGGGTTAGTTCGAATTAATTAAGGAAATAATGATCTGGGCCGTTGATCTAATTTGATCAACGACTGAGATTGATCCGGGGTTGGGCCGTGTATGGAAATGGTTTGGGCTGGGTATGGTATTGGGTTGTTAAAATTCTGATGGGTTGGGTTAAACATTAGGCTAGAATTTAAATGAAATGTGGCTAATTGTTAAATACCCATTAAAATTAGATAAATAATTAATAAAAATAGGTAATAATTGTATAAAAATGAAATTAATGCTATATAAATGAAAATTAAGGTAATTAGCTAGTATAACGATATAAAAATGATCGATTATCGAATTAAAAATAGCATGAATGCGCAATCAGGCCATAATTGCAAATATTGTATAATTATAATTAAATAGTGCCTAATTGGTTAATTTGTAAAATAGTTAAATCCTAATAGAATTAAATAGGATGACAAATAATATATTGAGCTGGGAAACATTTTAAAATTATTTATAATATAATTTATGAATAATTATGGAATGCAAAAATACAAAATAAATAGAAAATGAGTTGATAAAAATACGAAAAATTGTGGAAAAATACCACTCATATTAAATGATTTTGAAGGTAACACATAGGTTTGAAAATAATTTTGAGGAAAAATTGGGTATCAACAGCTGCCCCTTTTTACCCGGGAAGGCTGAAAGAGTTGTCGTGTAAAGATATGATGGCCAATTTTTATCGAGTGGGAATAGTTTGGGAGGTTTAGGCCGCACCCTGGTCTCTGAGCTGCCTATATATCCCTAGTTTTACAGGAATCAGGCCGTATGTAGTTCAGGATTCATCGGCGAAGTATACCGGTGAAGTTTACAAGGACGGACGCAAAGTGCAAAGTTGGGCGAGCAAACGACTTATGGGGTATTTAGGGAAACTGGAGCGGGACTGCTCCTTCCTGGATGGCTGTTGCTGGCTGGATTACCTGCAAATGCATAACAAGCATATATCGTGCGTAATTTATACATGATGCAAATTCACGTTGGACTATGAATGCTGTCTTTGGACGGTTAAGGATGGCGTCTTTAGACCATGATGTCATGGGCCATGAACTGCTTGATGCGGGATTCGCAGACCATGAAATTATGTTCTCGGGCCATGAAGATGGTGCCTATGAACCATGATTCCTTTGAATATTGATATGCAAACTGATAAAAGGATCCTCAAGCCATTAAATGGTGTTCTCGGGCCATGAAGATGGTGCATCCGAACGATGACGCCTTTGGATAGGTTGGTGATATTTCAGCCCATGAAAAATGCAGTAGTATGATGTTGACAAGATAGAGCTTAGTCTTGCAAATTGAAGGGCAGAGCTTAGCCCGAAAGAAAAGTGAAGTAAATAATGCTTGAGACAGCGCTTAGTATCGAAAAGTAAATTGGAGGCAGAGCTTAGCCTCGGAAGGCAGAAAAGTAGCCTTATGCAGATGAACACAATGCTTAGTCTCGGAAGGCAGAATGGTAGCCTTATGCATAGATACGAATGCAGATGGAGACAGTGCTTAGTCTCGGAAGGCAGAATGGTAGCCTTATGCAATGAAGATGAAGATGGAGACAACGTTTAGTCTCGAAAGGCAGAATTGTAGCCTTATGCAAGATGTAAATGCATATGGAGATAGCGTTTAGTCTCGGAAGGCAGAAAGGTAGCCTTATGCAAGAATGGAGATGTAGATGGAGACATCGTTTAGTCTCGGAAGGCAGAAAGATAGCCTTATGCAAGAGTGCAGATGTTGATGGAGATAGAATTTAGTCTCGGAAGGCAGAAAGGTAGCCTTATGAAAGAATGCAGATGCAGATGGAGACAGCGTTTAGTCTCAGAAGGCAGAATGATAGCCTTATGCAAGAGTGCAGATGCAGATGGAGACAACGTTTAGTCTCGGAAGGCATAAAGGTAGCCTTATGCAAGAGTGCAGATGCAGATGGAGACACCGTTTAGTCTCGGAAGGCAGAAAGGTAGCCTTATGCAAGATGGAAGGCAGAATAGTAGCCTTTACACAGGAAATAAAATGACAGTAGGAGTTCTTAGCTGATGATAAATTACGGCACTGTGATTGTTGTGAGCATTGTTATAATTGAAGCATCGTTTGTGCTGATAACAAATGTCGGCATGTGCAACAAACTTGAGAAGCGTGTCAATGCACGTCCTTCGGACGGATAGTATGTTATGGGCTTTTGCGATCTTTGTGCCTGCATTCAAAGAAAAATCGTGAGTTCTGTAGAGGAAGGTTAGTTCACATTCCCGCTGGGTTTACTTGACTTGTTCAGTGGATCATGATGATTCTGTCTGTATCATTGGGGTAGCGTTTTCTAAACAAGTTATTTCAATAAATATGCATGATTTTGTAAAAGTAGCATATAATCTAAAATAGTTTTAGATGAACCGACGACCGTGACGCGGTTCGAGACATTGCAACCTCTCCTGCCATGGAATTTTGAGGGTCCTCCTCCAAATTCTGCCCCGGTTTGATAGGTGAATACTTCTGTATGTTGCTCGTGCGACGATCGGCTTAACTTGTTTCAGCATTTTGAGGGTCCTCCTCAAAATTCTGCCCCAGTTTCCAATTATGGGAAAAAATGTAGATTTTATTGAATTGTGACCGAACCCATAGGCTGCCTACGTATCCCCTCTTAAACGGGAATCAGGTCAGGCGTAGGTCAATTTACAGTGTTGACAAAAGCATAAAGAGTTACACATAGTAGCGTTTGACTGCATCTAAATTGATTGGTTTTGGCCAGACTTCTCCGTCGATTTCTGCAAGTATGAGTGCTCCTTCGCCAGTACTCAGTGAACCATGTACGGACCCTGCCAGTTGGGACATAACTTTCCTTTGGCTTTGTCTTGATGTGGGAAGATTTTCTTTAGCACCAGCTGCCCTGGTGTGAATCGTCTCTACTTGACTTTCTTGTTGAAGGATCTGGTCATTCTGTTCTGATATAGCTGACCATGACAAACCGCATTCATTCTTTTTCCGTCTATGAGATCTAGTTGCTCATAACGGTTCCTTACCCATTCTACGTCGCCGAGCTCAAATTCTTGTATAATTCTCATAGATGGAATTTCGACTTCAACAGGAATAACTACCTCTGTACCGTAGACCAGCATATAGGGAGTTGCCCCGGTTGATGTGCGGACCGTGGTGCGATATCCCAATAAGGAAAATGAAAACTTCTTGTGCCACTGCTTGGGCCTTTCTATCATCTTCCTTAGTCTCTTGTTGATGTTTTTGTTGGCGGCCTCTACGGCTCCATTCATTTGAGGTCGATAGGCTGTGGAATTCTTGTGTTTGATCTTGAAAGTTTCACACATAGCTTTCATTATGTCTTTGTTGAGATTGTAACCATTATCGGTGATGATTGACTCTGGCACTCCGAACCGGCAAACAATGCGGTCACGGACGAAATCGGCCACAACTTTCTTGGTAACTGCTTTGTAGGAGGCTGCTTCGACCCATTTAGTAAAGTAATCAATGGAAACCAGAATAAACCTGTATCCGTTGGAGGCGGCATGCTCGATTGGTCAAATGACGTCCATGCCCCAAGCGGCGAACGACCACGGGGAACTTGTTGCATTAAGCTCACTTGGAGGTACCTTTATCATATCTCCATGTATCTGACAACGGTGGCATTTTTGGTCGTACTGGATGCAGTCCGTTTCCATAGTCATCCATAAGTAACCAGCTCAGAGTATCTTCTTTGCTAATACAAACCCATTCATATGTGGACCGCAAGTCCCGTAATGAATTTCTTCCAGTAGTTTTGATGCTTCTTTTGCGTCGACACACCTTAATAATCCCAAGTCGGGAGTTCTCCTGTACACGATTCCTCCGCTGTGAAAGAAATTATTAGACAATCTCCGAAGTGTGCGTTTCTGAGTGGCATTTGCAAGCTCTAGGTATTCTCCTTTTGCCAAGTACTCCTTGATATCATGGAACCAAGGATTTCCGTCCGCTTCTTCTTCGACGTGGGCACAGTAAGCTGGCTGACTGTTGATCTTCACCGGAATAGGGTCAATGAAATTTTTGTCCGGATGCTGGATCATTGAGAACAAAGTAGCCAAAGCATCGGCGAACTCATTCTGGATTCTGGGGACATGCCGAAATTCTATCTTTGTGAACCTCTTTTTCAACTACTGAACATGATGCAAATAGGGTAGTATCTTGGAATTCTTGGTTGCCCATTCTCCTTGTACCTGATGTACCAATAAGTCAGAGTCACCAATCACTAACAACTCCTGGACGTTCATGTCAATGGCCATGTTGAGCCCTAAGATGCAGGCCTCATATTCAACCATGTTGTTGGTACAGGGAAATCTGAGTTTCGCGGATATTGGATAATGCTGGCCGGTCTCTGGTACTAGGACTGCTCCAATACCAACTCCCTTAAAGTTTGGTGCTCCGTCAAAGAACATTTTCCAACCGTCGTAAGATTCCGCAATGTCTTCTCCTACGAATGATACCTCTTCATCAGGAAAATACGTTTTCAGGGGTTCGTATGCTCCGTCCACGGGATTCTCAGCAAGATGGTCTGCCAATGCCTATCCCTTTACCGCTTTTTGAGAAACGTAGATAATGTCGAACTCGCTCAGCAGGATTTGCCACTTGGCTAGCTTTCCAGTGGGCATAGGCTTATGAAAGATTGTGAACACCCAATTTTTGCTCCGCATGAAAATTACTGCTAAAAATAATCAAAAAATAATTTTTAATGAATTTTAGGAATTTCACTTAATTTAGTTGCATTTCACGCATGTTTAATGTTTTAAAATCATAAAAAGTGTTCGAATTTTGATTTCATAGCATGTTAGATTTTAAACTGCATTTTTAGGATTTAATTATATTGTTAATTGCATCGTCTAAAAATTAAAAATTGCATTCATAGGTTAATTAATTAGTTAGTTGCATTAGTCCATCATTAGGTAAAATAAATAAATAGGCTAGCCAAAAATGAGATTTAAATTAAAATTGGAGCCTAAAGTGGCTAAAAGAATGAGAAAAGTGGGTGTCCAAATTGGGCCAAAATCAGTGGCCCAATAGCCCAAATTCAGCCCAATTCCCACACACCCTACCCAAATACCCGTGACATGCCTACCCGACCCGTTTCCTCCCCTACTAAAAAATAACCTAGACCTAAAAATGAGGGGGACCTAATCTCGAAGACCGAATGGCTATGACAGAGCGCCGCTGACACCCCCCCCCTTTTGGACCTCGTCTTCTTCGTTCTTCCTGGAGAAAAATCAGTGACGGACCGCCTTCCTTCTTCTTCTTCACGCTCGTTTTCTAAAAACCACCTACAGACACGAGCAGCGTCGCTGACCCTCTTCATCTTCTTCACAAAAGCTCTCACGTTTAACAGTTCCCCCATTCCCAAAAGCGGCAACCTACAATTGTCAATTTCTAACAAGCAAAATAGAGACAGCAACTAAAAGAAAGAGGAGTTCTCATCTTCTCCATAAAGCACAAAAGAATAACAAAAACTGAGAGAACAAAAACAGAGACGAAAAAACCCAGGCTAGTTTACTGCTTTTTCCGGCGATGTACTGTTCTTCGCCTCTTTCTCCGGTGAACCAAGCTGGGAAATTGAGTCAGCTCCCCGTTATCCAATCACCACTTCCAAACTCCAGCCATTAAACCACTCCAAAACAAAAGGGCTCTGTTCCTTCGGTCACAGTTCGATTTAGCCGACGAAACTCCGTCCGTAGCTCTTGTCTTGGTCAAGCACTGGATTCAGACAAAACGTCTATTGGATTTTGAATTTGATGGATATTTGTCGATGTTCGCTGTTGTTCTGTACCGGAACTTTCTCATGTCGCTCTCGTTGGCTAAGAGATCAACTTCAACATGGGATTTTTCTGGCCGTTATTTGATTGTCAAATTTTGTTTCACTGGATAATAGGTATGTGGTGTTCATCTGTATTCACATATTTGGATCTTTAAATGAAGTTTGAATTATTCCGGCTATATCTGTGTTTAATCCCACGAACTCAAATGTGTTTAATCTTAGATCTGTCCGTATTTGCGTTGAATGGTTTGGTTGTACGTTTCTAAGTTGAATCTTTAATTAATTCTATTCATTATGATTGATTCTGCCAGAATACACTATGAACCATATTAAGAAGTAGTTGCTACTTGAAATATGGGATTAAGCTACTTCAAATCTTAGTTAATTGTTTCTGTTTGTTAGCTATGATGAATTCATTTAGATCGATCTGGTACAATCACTTCATGCCAGTCCCATTTAAACTTAGGAGTCGCTGAAAGGAAGCCTAATCGTGTTTCTACAACGTTATACCCATAATTCAATGGCCTTACAATAATCTTAAACTTAGTCTTAGAAGACCTTGAGCAAACATATACATTGTAGTTCAAAAATACCTCTTAGACTAATACTACATTTAACTTAGGGAAAAGACAAAGTGCTTATAAAAAATAATAATTTTGCTTCAAATAAGCAATTAAATTGTCGTGATCATAGTCATGATTACGTAATCTACACTCGGGTTTGCAACTCATGCCACCCGACCACAACTTCAAACTACTTTAAAATTACACGTTGTAAATTGCGGGTGCATTTCATGTGGTGCGTTTACAATGTGTCCAAAAATGACAGGTGCATGCTATCGTGACTTGTTTCAGAATAATCCATAAATATTAAAAGCGGCAAAAGTGAAAAAGGCTAAAATTCACAATAGGTTCAAAATCATGTAAATAATCAGATAATTAGTCCAAATATTGATAGTTCAGCGTCCGTGCTAGAACCACGGAATTCGGGAGTGCCTAACACCTTCTCCCGGGTTAACAGAATTCTTTACCCGGATTTTTGGTTCGCAGACAAATCAAAACAGAGTCAAAATTCCTCAGTTTGGGATTTTCAAAACAAAACGGTGTCTCGGAGCATCGTTAAAAATCCGGGTGGCGACTCTGAAACTAATAAAAATCCCAAATTCGAATAATGTCACTTAAAGTGGAAAAACTCCCTTATTACCCCTTCATCAATACGGGGTAGTGGAAAAAGGAGGTGTGGCAAAGATGTACTTCAGTGGATCCATCCTTGATATGAGATATGTCGTGTAGGCACAGAAGTAGTGCCTCAGCTTCTGCGCGACCCAAGTCAAAGCGCAGCACGTGCGTTCCAATAAAGAATATCGGGCCTCATACGGAGTGAACTTCTTGCTGATATAGTAAATGGCTTGCTCTTTTCTTCCTGTTTCATCATGTTGCCTAAGAACGCAACTCAAAGCTCTATCCAGTACGACAAGGTAGAGTAGCAGGGATTTTTGAAACAAAACAGTGTCCCGGAGCATCGTTAAAAATCCGGGTGGCGACTCTGAACCTAATAAAAATCCCAAAT
The DNA here is from genome assembly GCA_005239495.1 of Nicotiana undulata. NCBI lineage: Eukaryota > Viridiplantae > Streptophyta > Magnoliopsida > Solanales > Solanaceae > Nicotiana > Nicotiana undulata. The sequence continues at coordinate 32,131 of ML253699.1, read as the reverse complement.
CCGAATAATGTCACTTAAAGTGAAAAAACTCCCTTATTACCCCTTCATCAATACGGGGTAGTGGAAAAAGGAGGTATGACAGCTCTGGCGACTCTGCTGGGGACTGAACCCAGAATCTCTGGTTCAGGGTTCAAGAATTCGAGCTTAGAATAATTGTTATACATGGCTTTATTATCTGATTTTTACATGTTTTAACCTAATGTGCTAAATGCCGCATTTTACCGCTTTGATATTATGTGAATTGCATATAAACTGTGCCGAAACCCTTCTTCTCTCTGAGTCTTCTAATTCATCTGGGAAGTGTGCACTTCGTGTGACTTCTTTTCTGTTAGAGTCATCCAATTTTTAGAATGAGGTACAGACAAGTTGCAATGCCGGTGAAGCTTCTGTATTCCCGGTACGCTGCCCCGACCTCGGCTCGAGTTGTCCGCTCGGGTAAGCCTTGTTTAGAACAAAACCCCAGGATTTAAACCTAGTATAACATAGCCTCATGCCGGATCCCTAGTAGGAACGTTAATTTGCATCACGTGCATTTGACTTAGGGGACTCAACACAGGGGTTGAGTCCGTCTAGGACAGGTGAACCCGAAATAAAAGACCATCCTGATGCATCTTACCTGCTATGTGTACAATATTTTATTTCGGCTTGTTTGTTGACCGAATAAAGAAAAATAGCAGAAAAAACAAGAGTGAGATAGGATAGAAAATTTACCCGATTTTTGAAAACCCCGATACTTGAAAATGTCATGAAACTCTCCAAATTTTTTTGAAAGATGGAGAAAGCGAAAATGTATTTAAAAAAAATGAAAATAAGTTAATATCATGTTTCCTTGGTTCCGTCAAAATTGTGAGAACTACGTGGGTCTGATTCTCACCGGATGTGAGATACGTAGGCAAACCTCATCGGTTCCGGCCCCTATTTAAGAAAAAAAAATCCAAAAATATTTTCTTTTAATCCGTTCTTTAGATTTAAATTAAAAATAAGAAAATTTTTATACCAAAATATATTTTATTTGTAAGAGTCTTTCGTTAGAAAAAGAAAACAAATGAAATCAAAATTCGAAGAATATTTTCTACCTTTTTTTAGAAGTCTTTTTTCAAATTTTAAAAAATCCAAAAATATTTTCCTTACTTACCTTTTTAGAAAAGTCTTTCTTTGAGACCCATAAAAAAAATCCAAAAAAAAAGACATATATTTTCTACCTGTTTTTAGATGTCTTTTCCCAAAATTTCCAAAAATTAAAAAAAAATCAAAAATAAAAAATATGATATTTTCTTTAAAAAATAAAAATAAAAAATAAAAACCAAAATAAAAAATTCAAAAACATTTTCATTCTCCTTTCAAAAATTGAAAAGAAAATTCAAGATTCAAAAATATATATTTTTTAGAAGTATTTCTTTCATAAATTCAAATTAAAGTCCAAAAATCCAAAAGTATTTTCTTTCTTCTTTTTAAGTCTTTGTTTCAAAAATACAAAAAATATATTCAAAATCCAAAAAAAAAAATTGGGTAGGTTATTTACTTTATTCACAATCTTCTCGAACTACGCAAGATCTAACTCATGCGGCGACATGATACGTAGGCAATCCCCATAGGATTCGATCACAACCATAAAAAAATTTAAAAGAGCGACAGAAAAAGAAAGTGAAAAAAGAGGAGAGAGAATAAAAAAAAGGAGTGACAAAAATAACTGAGAAAAACAAAGAGCCAAAAATGAGAGAAAAGAAAAAGAAAGAAAGAAGGAATGATAATAAGGAATGAGTGAGTCCCCTCTCACATGTTTTTTGTTTTGAATTGTGAAGAAAGATTGAGGTGGTCGGTTTGTGGTAAGCTGCAACACGATTCACAAGGTCCAAGAAAAAATGCCAATGACAACTGATATCGAAGCTGTTACGAGTGCTCATGAGATTCAAGGTCAGAGGGTTCAACAAGAGTCCACTGTGGCGGAGGAAAATAGAGTTTTGAAACGGAAAATGGCTGAAATGTGTCAAGCATGGGCCAATGGCCAAGGACTGCCCTTTTCTTCTCATGGTTTCCAAGAGTTCACACCCATCTCAACTACTGCCACTCCGGTCTCATTGCTTGAGCAATCATATCCACCCGGGTTCAGTCCATATCCCAACTGTACAACTACAGCCGGAACTTCTGTTGCGTATTCCCAAAGTGTGCCATTGTCAACCAATAAGACAACCGTTGCTGTTACGTCTATCTTCACTGTCCCACAACCAACAATGGTACAAAAGAAAAGTCATGAATCACAATTTACTACCCATAAAGAACAAAACCACTCTCCTGAGTACCATTCGTACCTATTTGATCTTCCTGCAAAGATTGAGAAGCCTGCCCAAAATATGGCACAAGAAGAAATGATCCAAATAGTGAATAGCTTAGAACAACAATTGAAAAACATGCAAGGGTTGGCATGTCAAAAGATTATTGTCTTCAAGGATCTATGTATGTTCCTCGATGTTCGTTTTCCACTTGGTTTAAAGATCCCCATATTTGAAAAGTATGATGGACATGGAGACCCCATAGCCCACCTGAAAAGGTATTGCAATCAGCTAAGAGCTGCAGGAAGAAATGAAGAATTGCTAATAGCTTATTTTGGGGAAAGCTTTACAGGAGTAGCCTCCGAATGGTTTATGGATCAAGACACATCTCGCTGGTATGTCTGGGATGACATGGCCCAAGACTTTGTCAAACAGTTCCAATACAACATCGACATCGCCCCAGAATGCAATTCCCTTTCCAACCTGAAGAAGAAACCAACAGAAAGTTTCAGGGAATATGCCATTAAATGGAGAAAGCAAGCAACTAGAGTTAAGCCACCCATGGATGACCACGAGCTAATCACTGTCTTCCTCCAAGCTCAAGAGCCAGACTATTTTCAAAACATGATCTCCGCAGTTGGCAAACCCTTCTGAGAAGCAATCAAAATGGGAGAAATGGTTGAGAATGGTCTTAAGACAGGCAAAATTATAAGCCAAGCAGTTCTCAAAGCCGCAACTCAGGTTGTCCAAATTGAATCTGGTAGTTTTAGTGAGATGAATGAGGAAGATGAAGAAATCATGATGGCATCAGGGTTGAGAAGAGGTCCTAGGAGAACATCTCGAAGGTATGACCAGCCTCGTCTGTTTTACGATGATTCCCTGAGCAATCATATCCACCTCAGAACCCACAATACTCTTTTGCTCCACCTGAGTATGTTGTCCAGCCACCAAGACACCCCAGAAGGAGAGCATCACAAAATCTCCACCAGCCTCCACAGAATGTCCAAGTGTCCTATAACCCACATCCAAGCAAGGGGTATAGAGGAGAACAAAGGTTGAAAGATAATTTTACACCAATAGGAGAGTCATATGCAAGCTTGTTTGAGAAATTAAAGTATTATGACATGATTGCACCTATTCCTCCAAATCATGTGGATCCACGTGCAAGAAGCTTTGACCCTTCTAAAAGGTGTGAATACCATTACAATGCCCAGGGGAACGATGTAGAAAGTTGTCGGGATTTGAAAAGAGAAATAGAAAGGATGATCCAGGAAAACCTGATTGTGATCCAAGACAGTGACACCCAGAATATCACGCAGAATCCTTTACCTGCACATGATGATGCACACTTTGTGGGGATGATGCATGATGACAGGGAGTATGAGAATCCTCTCGGGAACTCGCTGACTGAAGTTAATGATTTTGAAATTGGAGAAGGCTCTGCTGATTCTGATGAACAAATTTTTGGCTAAATATCAAGCTTAGCAATTGAAAAGTCATTCCCTCCTCACGAGGAAGGAATCTTGGTAGCTTGTTTTGATATTTTTTCTGTTATCTGGGTTATTTCAGGGTTGTGATCCAGATTTTATTTGTTTTATTGAGTCAAACCCTTCTATCCCTCTGTTATGTTAGTGTGAGTCTTGTCGGTCTGTTTGTTGTTATTTTCATTAGCCGGGTTATTTTAGGGTTATAACTTGGATTTTAGGTTGTTTTTCTTGTTGTTTACTCAATGAAATACAATTTGTCCTTTTGTGTCATCCCATGCTTAGTTATTTTCCCGCTAGTTTTAGTGATATGACATGCATGCGGAAATTTTGGCTACTGATTTAGTCTTGAATGAGATAAGTGAGAAAGAGACACTTTTGAGGACGAATAAAGAGTTGAAATACTTTGGAATTAAGGTTGAGTAAAATTCACCTTCAAATCGTTGTGAAGATCGGGCTTGAGGATATTGAATCAACTAAAGCTTGGTCGAAAGTTTGACTTTAATGGATGGAAAATGTCTTTCGACCACGACACACCAAGAAAATAGACATGTTCATCAATGTTGTGACCATAAAAAGATATTATGTTTTGGCATTTTCGAGGCTGGGAGGCCCTTTTTCTTCTATCTAAACACTTTATACCCTTCTCTACCCCCTTTTGAGCCGGTGTCATTTTTCTTTGACCACCCTATTTTGGAATCAAGTTTAGAGTCAAAAGCCAAAAAAAAAACAAACAAAGAAAATGAAAAAAAAAGTAAAAAAAAAAATTAAAAGAAAACTCCATGCCCCAAGAGTACAAACTGGGGAAACTCTTAGAAGGTTCAAATGAAAAAAAAGGAGAAGAAAAGAACAGTCGAAGTCCATGCCCCCAGAAACTAAAAGTTGGGGCAACTTGTTTTGAAAAAAAAAAAAGAAAAAAAAAAGAAAAAAAACATAAGAAAAGAAAGAAAGTAAAAAAAAAATATAGTTAGGTAAGATGTTTGAACTACGTTAGACTTGATTCCTTTAAAAGAGGGATACGTAGGCAGCCTTACACGGTTCAGTCCAACCAAATATGAGTAAAAAAAAAGTCCAAAAGAAAATCCCCAGTAGCTAAAACTTGGGCAGAAATTTTATTTCACTTTTAAAAGAGTCGATTCCAAGAGTAGTAAGTCTATAACCCCTCATTTGAGTCTACTTTAAGCCTTCATGCCGACCCTCCTTTCCAACCCTATCCAAAAACCTTCCAAATAAAGACCTCCCGATATGCCTTCAAGAATGCTAAGAGAAGCATGCTATGAGCAACGGTTGTCACACGACATAGAACATTGTCAGTTGCTCGCCCATGAAAGCATGTAATGAGCAACAATTGTCACATGACAAGAACATTGTCAGGTTGCTCACACAAGAAAGCAAAAGAAAAAAAAAGAGGAAATGAGAGAGTCTTAATAGTGAAAACCCTCACAGGCACTATAACGCGTCGGTAAGTAGAGAAAAATAAATGAGAAAGACTTGTTGGTGAAAACCTCTCGGGGCACCACTAGTCGAAAGTGAGTCGTGAAGCTGATGCGAAGAGTTGGCATAAACAAGCTCGACTTCAAAGGTCATAAGCATGGTGAAAGGGAATATTTGATCAGTTTGATAGATCGACCACCGAGTCCAAAATGCATGGTTACCGCAAAATAAAACAAAATAAAATAATAATAAAAACTCTCTTCCTTCTGTCCTTCCGGCAGGGGCATTTCTTGTTAATTCTTGTTTCTTTGTGTTATTGTGTCCTTCACTCTGAGTCAGTCTTTGTCAAAACGAGCAAGAAAAGATTTCAAAATCTGCTACCAGCTTTTCAGTTGCACGAGGTGCATTTGGCCTGCACATTCAAGGTTACAGTCAACATGCATTGAGGATTCATGCAGAGACTTCCCCCCAAAAGACCCTTGTCAGCCTACTTGACGCAAGCGAAAATAAGTGGTGATTCCCTTTGATAGTTAAATTGCTCCAAAAGGCAAAAAGCCATTCAAGATATCAGAGAAGGTCGCCTAAGCAAAGATCTCCTGTTGGGATAAGGCTGACTGAGCCACAAATACAAATGGCACTGGGTGTGAAACAATCAGGGTTGATGTAGAGCAAAAGTCTCATGAAACCGACTCAAGCTGATCGTGCAAAAGCCAAGCTGCTCAGGATTCAAGACCACAAACCGACCACCACTTTTAAAAACTAACAAAATTTTCTTTGTTTGAAACAGGAACAAAGCAGTGCAAGGAAAGTGGTTCCAAAAAAAAGAAGAGAAGAGTCGACAAAAGGAAGTTTCTCAAATCTTTGCCTTTATTTGTCTTGCTAGTGTGCATAAAAAATTTCCATTGCTCTTTTCACATTTTTCCTCCTAGGATAAAAGTCCTAGTTTGATGGATTTTCTTCCAATCAAAATCTTAGTCTGATGAATTTTTCTCCTAAGATAGAAAACCTAGTCCGATGAATTTTCTCCTAGGACAAAAATCTTAGTCTGATGAATCTTTCTCCTAAGATAAAAAAAAATAGAAATCTTAGTCTGATGAATCTTTCTCCTAAAATAACAAAAAAAAAAAAGACCTAGTCTGATGAATTTTCTTCTAGGATCAAAATCTTAGTCCGATGAATCTTTCTCCTAAGATAGAAAACCTAGTCTGATGAACTTTCTCCTAGGATAGAAATCTTAGTCTGATGAATCTTTCACCTAAGATAAACAAAAAAAAGACCTAGTCTGATGAATTTTCTCCTAGGATCAAAATCTTAGTCCGATAAATCTTTCTCCTAAGATAAAAAAAATAGAAATCTTAGTCTGATGAATCTTTCACCTAAGATAAACAAAAAAAAGACCTAGTCTGATGAATTTTCTCCTAGGATCAAAATCTTAGTCCGATAAATCTTTCTCCTAAGATAACAAAAAATGGACCTAGTCTGATGAACTTTCTCCTAGGATCGAAATCTTAGTCTGATGAATCTTTCGCCTAAGATAGAAGACCTAGTATGATGAACTTTCTCCTAGGATAGAAATCTTAGTCTGATGAATCTTTCGCCTAAGATAGAAGACCTAGTATGATGAACTTTCTCCTAGGATAGAAATCTTAGTCTGATGAATCTTTCTCCTAAGATAAACTAAAAAAAAGGGACCTAGTCTGATGAAGTTTCTCCTAGGATTGAAATCTTAGTCCGATGAATCTTTCTCCTAAGATAGAAACCTAGTATGATGAACTTTCTCCTAGGACAACAATCTTAGTCTGATGATTTTTTCTCCTAAGATAACAAAAAAAACGGCCTAGTCTGATGAATTTTCTCCTAGGATAGACTTCTTAGTCTGATGAATCTTTCTCCTAAGATAAGAAAACCTAGTCTGATTAATTCCCTCCTAGGATAACTAAAAAAATAAAAAGAGAGAAAAAAATAGTTTATTTATGTCCTCAAAAAATATGCAGTGGTGCAATTTGTTTAAAGGAATGGTTTTCTCAAATATAAAAAGAAAAACAAAAATCCTTCTTGGTTCGTTTTAGCAAAGGGTATACAATTCCCTGGTTTCGTTTTCCACACAGAGTCTCCACTCCCTAGTTGATTCCAACATAGGGTATACAATCCCTAGTTGATTTGTTTTTCCAACATAGGGTATACGCTCCCTAGTTGATGCCAACATAGGGTATACACTCCCTAGTTGATGCCGATATAGGGTATACACTCCCTAGTTGATGATTTTCCTGCATAGGGTCTCAAATCCCTAGTTGATGATTTTCCAACATAGGGACTCCACTCCCTAGTTGATGCCAACATAAGTTGATGTCGACCTAACTCGATGCCAACATAGGGTCTCCATTCCCTAGTTGATGCCGGCATAACCCGATGAATCTCATTTCCAGACATCGGCATAACCCGGTGATATTTTCTTGACGACAGCATAACCCGTCAATTCTCTTCCAACAGGGTCTCCAACCCCTAGTTGATTTTACCTTTGGGCATAGGGTATCCACTCCCTAGTCTACAAAACTCCGGGTGCACTGTTTCCGGCTTTTCACCGCTTTCACTAATAAAGTAGTATAGATTTCCTTATAATAACTCACGAAATTTCCCTAGTGAAAACTGGGGCAGAAAGTTCGTTCGTTTGCTTTTTGATTTTGTGCAGATTGCATTTTTAGGACAATGGATTCGAGACGACCAAAAGAGGACTTCACAATTCAGAATAAAATAAAAGAAGAAAAAGAAAAGAGTTGAACCCCAAAGTGCAGAAGCGGGAAAGACGTGGACTATTCAGGACGAGATTGAAGTCATCCGTTCTGTATATCCTGCCTTGATCCGAAAAGCTGAAGAAGATTTGACAAACACCTACAACGAACAAGCATCAAGATTCAGATCGAAGTCTATATAAAGAAGCAGCCAAGACTCAAGATCAAGCTTCAGAAGACCCGTAGATAGGAATCTTGTAACTCATATTTGATAAGCTTAGTTAGTCTTTTTCATTTGGATTTTGATGTAATAGCAGGACCATGCACCGGAGCCTCGGATGGAACCTCGCTCGACTCTCGAACTCATCACTCCAAAACTTCCAGAACTACACTGAACTGATTCCTTTATAGACAAGGATATGTAGGCAACCTCCGAAGCAAGGTTCGGTCAGAACTTTTTCAAAATGCTTCCAAACGGAGTACCGAACGGACAAAAATTGCTCGTAGTTGCTCACTTTATCTTTGCCCGAAAACTCTTCATGTTCTCGAGCAAAGAGGGGCAGCTGTGAACACCCAATTTTTGCCCCGCATGGAAATTACTTCTAAAAATAATTAAAAATTAATTTTTAATGAATTTTAGGAATTTCTCTTCATTTAGTTGCATTTCACGCATGTTTAATGTTTTAAAATCATAAAAAGTGTTCGAATTTTTATTTCATAGCATGTTAGATTTTAAACTGCATTTTTAGGATTTTATTATCTTGTTAAATGCATCGTCTAAAAATCAAAAATTGCATTCATAGGTTAATTAATTAGTTAATTGCATTAGTCCATCATTAGGTAAAATAAATAAATAAATAAGCTAGCCAAAAATGAGATTTAAATTAAAATTTGAGCCTAAAGTGGCTAAAAGAATGAGAAAAGTGGGTGTCCAAATTGGGCCAAAATCAGTGGCCCAGTACCCCAAATTCAGCCCAATTCCCACACCCCTACCCAAATACCCGTGACCCTCCTACCCGACCCGTTTCCTCCCCTACTAAAAAATAACCTAGACCTAAAAATGAGGGGGACCTAATCTCAAAGACCGAATGGCTATGACAGAGCGCCGCTGACCCCCCCCCCCCCCTTTTGGACCTCGTCTTCTTCGTTCTTCCTAGAGAAAAATCAGCGACATACCGCCTTCCTTCTTCTTCTTCACGCTCGTTTTCTCAAAACCACCTACTGACACGAGCAGCGTTGCTGACCCTCTTCATCTTCTTCACAAAAGCTCTCACGTTTAACAGTTCCCCCATTCCCAAAAGCGGCAACCTACAATTGTCAATTTCTAACAAGCAAAATAGAGACAACAACTAAAAGAAAGAGGAGTTCTCATCTTCTCCATAAAGCACAAAAGAATAACAAAAGCTGAGAGAACAAAACAGAGACGAAAAAACCCAGGCTAGTTCACTGCACTTTCCGGCGATGTACTGTTCTTCGCCTCTTTCTCCGGTGAACCAAGCTGAGAAATTGAGTCAGCTCCCTGTTATCCAATCACCACTTCCAAACTCCAGCCATTAAACCACTCCAAAAAAAAGGGCTCTGTTCCTTCGGTCATAGTTCGATTTAGCCGACGAAACTCCGTACGTAGCTCTTGTCTTGGTCAAGCACTAGATTCGGACAAAACGTCTGTTGGATTTTGAATTTGATGGATATTTGTCGATGTTCGCTGTTGTTCTGTACCGGAACTTGCTCATGTTGCTCTCGTTGGCTAAGAGCTCAACTTCAACATGGGATTTTTCTGGCCGTTATTTGATTGTCAAATTTTGTTTCACTGGATAATAGGTTTGTGGTGTTCATCTGTATTCACATATTTGGATCTTTAAATTAAGTTTGAATTATTCCGGCTATATCTGTGTTTAATCCCACGAACTCAAATGTGTTTAATCTTAGATCTGTATGTATTTGCGTTGAATGGTTTGGTTGTACGTTTCTAAGTTGAATCTTTAATTAATTCTATTCATTATGATTGATTCTGCATGAATACACTATGAACCATGTTAAGAAGTAGTTTCTACTTGAAATAAGGGATTAAGCTACTTCAAATCTTAGTTAATTGTTTCTGTTTGTTAGCTCATTTAGCTCGATCTGGTACAATCACTTCATGCCAGTCCCATTTAAACTTAGGAGTCGCTGAAAGGAAGCCTAATCGTGTTTCTACAATGTTATACCCATAATTCAATGGCCTTACAATAATCTTAAACTTAGTCTTAGAAGACCTTGAGCAAACATATACATTGTAGTTCAAAAATACCTCTTAGACTAATACTACATTTAACTTAGGGAAAAGACAAAGAGCTTATAAAAAATAATAATTTTGCTTCAAATAAGCAATTAAATTGTCGTGATCATAGTCATAATTACGTAATCTACACTCGGGTTTGCAACTCATGCCACCCGACCACAACTTCAAACTACTTTAAAATCACACGTTGTAAATTGCGGGTGCATTTCATGTGGTGCGTTTACAATGTGTCCAAAAATGACAGGTGCACGCTATCGTGACTTGTTTCAGAATAATCCATAAATATTAAAAGCGGCAAAAGTGAAAAAGGCTAAAATTCACAATAGGTTCAAAAGCATGTAAATAATCAGATAATTAGTCCAAATATTAATAGTTAAGCGTCCGTGCTAGAACCACGGAATTCGGGAGTGCCTAACACCTTCTCCCGGGTTAACAGAATTCCTTACCCAGATTTTTGGTTTGCAGACAAATCAAAACAGAGTCAAAATTCCTCGGTTTGGGATTTTCAAAACAAAACGGTGTCCCGGAGCATCGTTAAAAATCCGGGTGGCGACTCTGAAACTAATAAAAATCCCAAATTCGAATAATGTCACTTAAAGTGGAAAAACTCCCTTATTACCCCTTCATCAATACGGGGTAGTGGAAAAAGGAGGTGTGACAAAGATGTACTTCAGTGGATCCATCCTTGATATGAGATATGTCGTGTAGGCACAGAAGTAGTGCCTCAGCTTCTGCGCGACCCAAGTCAAAGCGCAACACGTGCGTTCCAATAAAGAATATCGGGCCTCGTACGGAGTGAACTTCTTGCTGATATAGTAAATGGCTTGCTCTTTTCTTCCTGTTTCATCATGTTGCCTAAGAACGCAACTCAAAGCTCTATCCAGTACGGCAAGGTAGAGTAGCAGGGGTCTACCTGGCTCAGGTGGTACCAACACCGGCAGTGTTGACAAATACTCTTTGATTCTGTCGAAAGACTTTTGATAATCCTCGGTCCACTTAGTTGCGGCATCCTTCTTCAGCATTTTGAAGATCGACTCACAGATGAATGTAGATTGTGCTATGAATCGCCTGATGTAATTAAGCCTCCCTAAGAAGCTCATAACATCTTTTTCGTTCTTTGGCGGTGGTAGTTCCTGGATGGATTTGACCTTTGACCAATCCAATTCTATTCGCCGGTGGCTGACAATGAATCCCAGCAACTTCCCAGCAGGAACCCCGAATGCACACTTCGCAGGGTTCAGCTTCAGATTGTATTTTCGCAACCTGTTGAAGAACTTACTCAAATCCTCTATGTGGTCAGCAGCTTTCTTTGATTTCATAATGACGTGATCCACATATACCTCGATCTCCTTGTGAATCATGTCATGGAATATTGTGGTCATAGCCCTCATGTAGGTGGCATCTGCATTCTTTAGGCCGAACAACATCATCTTGTAACAGTACACTCCCCAGGGCGTAGTGAACGCTATTTTCTCAGCATCATCTTCATCCATCCAAATTTGATGATAACCAGTGAAGCAATCCACAAATGACTATAAATCATGCTTGGCGCAATTGTCAATTAGAATGTGTATATTTGGCAAGGGGAAGTCATCTTTAGGACTGGACCGATTGAGATCTTGGTAGTCGACACAGACTCTGACCTTCCCGTCTTTCTTCGGCACAGGTACAATGTTGGCTAACCATTTCGGGTATTCAACCACCCGTAGGACTTTGGCGTTTATCTGCTTGTTAACTTCTTCTTTCATTTTCAAACTCATGTCAGGTTTGAACTTTCTGAGCTTTTGTTTTACCAGCGAGCATGTTGGATTGGTTGGCAACTTGTGAGCCACAACGGACGTACTTAGACCAGGCATGTCGTTATACGACCAGGCGAATATGTCTTCATACTCCTTTAGAAACTCTGTGAAGATAATGGTGATGATGAGGCTCATTTGGTGGCTCGAGCTCAAAGAAGAGTCCGCCAGGCCAATAAAAATATTCCAGACTCTCCCCTACCTCCTCCGCGAGCAGCTCCTCGGGTTCTTCCAAATGAAGGTTATGCTAGTGGAATTGTCCCACCCCGAATCCGGGCGGGCAATTTCCAGATTACAAATGTAATGTTCACCTTATTGTAGCAACGAGGGTTCTTCACAGGCGCTCCCCATTAAAATGATTATAAACATCTAAAGGGCTTTGTAGATACATGTTGGGGAAGCAAATAGACAAACGTGTCAGTGGATACATTGAGACTCAGATTGTTTCCTTTCTCACTAAGAGGGAAAGCTTTGGATTGACTCAAAAGTCTTCCAAACCATTCTATCACTACATAAGATGAATTGGCTAACAAGTTTATAGCCAAGTTTTTCTCACCTGGACTTATGGCAGCTTTAAGGGATGAGCTCTTAGCCTTTAAGTAGGAACCTAATGAACCCCTTCATGAAATTTGGGAGAGATAGGACTATGGTCAAGGAATGCCCCAATAATGACATGACAGAATCAAGATCCAGTAGTCATTTTATCAGGGTATAAAAATGACCAATCAATGTGTTGTGAACCAGCTAGCAGCGTGGAAATTATTGATGAAATGGCTGACACTTCTTCAGCGTGGCAAAGTCATGAAAATGTTCCCCAAGGTGACCCGAATGTGATCAATCTTCAAAAGGAACTCCAAGACCATGGACAAGCCATAACTGAGTTAACACCAACCATGAACCAGCTAGCCAAAGCACAACTTCAGCAGATTCAAGGACCAAAGCAAGTAAATGCAATGGAAGGGGTCAATTTAATGGTCAACAACGGGAGACGGCGTGGTCAGCAAGTGCAAAGCAATCAAGATCAATATAAACAAAGTGGAAGTGGATACGACAAATATGATTCTTTTGATGACCATAGCGAGGACGTTTTGTATGCCAACAACTATCAAGGACAACGGAGCAATGCTACAAACAAACAATGGAGATCGCAAGGGAATAATCAAAATTAAAAAAATCAAGGGCAAGGAAACTGGAACAATAACAACAACAACTCAAACAAATTGGGGAACAACAACCAGAATTAGGGTGGAAACAATAATTGGAATGGCAATAACAACAACAATTGGGGCGGAAATGGATATTTGGGGTCGGGCTTTCAAAGGCCCCTGATGTATCAACAACCCAACAATCTACCTTCATATCAATTCCAAGGGACCAGTTCTTCAAATAATGAAATAGGGCGAATCGAGAATATGTTCAAATAGATGATGGGAAGGATCGTTAATTCCAATGCTCAAATTGCCTCCCACACTACTTCCATCCGCAATCTTGAAGAACAAATGGGTCAAATATCACAAGCGTTGAACACTCTCCCTAAGGAGGCTCTACCAAGTGACACCGTAGTAAACCCGAAGGGCAGGAACAAAAATGATCTATGGAAGATGAAGACTTGGTAACTAAAACGTTTATGAAAGACTTGGTAACTAAAACGTGATCTATGGAATGTGAGACCATCAAGATGACTCATCAAGTTAGTGACATTGTGCACTCGATGGATCCCAAGCGTGAAGATCCCAGCACAATTACAATTCCATGTACCATTGGTAGTGCGGATTTTGCAAAGGCCTTGTGTGATTTGGGTGAAAGTATATATTTGATGCCTTACTCCGTGTTAAAACCTATGGGCATTCGTCAACCGAGGGCTACTTCAATGACATTTCAAATGGCGGATAGATCAATGAAGAGGCCCCATGGTATTATTGATGATGTTCTTGTACGGGTTGACAAGTTTATCTTGCCTGCTGATTTTGTGATTCTCGATTGCGAAGTCGACTATGAGGTGCCTATAATCTTGGGAAGGCCCTTCCTAGTAGAAGGGAAGGCCTTGGTGGATGTGGAAGCCGGGGAGCTCACCTTCTGGGTGGGCGATGAAAAGGTTTTCTTCCACATGTGCAAATCAATGATGCAGCCGAATAATACTGAGGTTTGCTCTTTTGTGGACATTGTGACGGAAGTGATAGTTGATGATACGAGTGCAATGATCAATGTGGATGATCCGATGGAAGCTGTTTTGTTGAACCATGAGGATGTTGTAAGGGATGGCTTGGTTGAATGTTCAAATTCCTTGCAAGAAATGGGATCCTACTCTTATGGGCCCCGTAAACTCTCCTTGGACTTGGAAAATCGGAAGATACCACCGACAAAGCCCTCGATAGAGGAGACACCAACATGGGGTTGAAGCCTCTCCCATCACACCTCAGGTATGAATTCTTAGTCCCTTCTTCTCCACTACCTGTTATTTTTTCTGCTGGCCTAACCAAAGTGCAGGTAAACTTCACTATTGAAGTGCTTCAAAGAAAAAAAAATGACAATTGGATGGATCTTAGCTGACATTCGGGGCATAAGTCTCGCCTTTTGCATGCATAAAATAATACTTGAGAATGATGAAAAACCGTTTGTGGAACATCAATGGAGGTTGGCTATGAAAGAGGTCATCAAGAAGGAGATTATCAAATGGCTTGATGAAGGGGTTATCTATCCAATCTCAGACAGTGCATCGACTTCACAGGTGCAGTGTGTGCCGAGAAAGGGGGTATGACTCTGGTGAAAAATGAGAAAAAATGAGTTGATCCCTACTAAGATCGTGACTAGATGGGGGGTATGCATGGACTACAGAAAGCCGAACAAAGTGACCCGCAAAGATCATTTTCCATTTCCTTTTCTTGATCATATGCTAGACATACTTGCTGGGTGTGCCTACTACTGTTTCTTAGATGTGTACTCAGGTTACAATCAGATTCTCATAGCCCAGGAAGACGAAGAGAAGACTACCTTTACCTGCCTGTGTGGAACCTTTGCATTCTCATGGATACCATTCGGATTGTGTAATGCACCCGCTACCTTTCAGCGATGCATGATGGCTATATTTACGGACATGGTGGAGGACTTCCTCGAAGTCTTCATGTATGATTTTAGTGTGGTTGGAGACTCATTTAAATAATGTTTGGAAAATCTTGACAAGGTTCTTGCCCGATGTGAAGAGAAAAATCTTGTGCTTAATTGGACAAAATGCCACTTTATGGTCGATGAGGGCATTGTCCTCGGCCATAATATCTCAAAGAATAGAATCGAATTGGACAAGGTTAAGATAGAAGTTATTTTAAAGCTACCTCCTCCGACTTCTGTCAAAGGAGTTAGAACTTTTCTTGGGCACGTGGGGTTCTACCGAAGGTTCATCAAAGACTTCTCCAAAGTGGTAAACCCTTGTGCAAGCTACTAGAGAAGGATGCAAAATTTGTTTTCAATGAAGAGTGCATAAAAACTTTTGAGCTCTTGAAGTATAAATTGAGAACCACTCCAATCATTACCACACCAAATTGGAGCTCTTCCTTTGAGCTTATGTGCGATGCAAGTGATGTTGCAGTAGGAGCGGTCTTGGGGCAAATGGTGAACAAGATATTTCATCCGGTGTACTATGCAAGAAAAACTATAAATGATGCCAAGGTTAATTATATAGTGACAGAGAAAGAGTTGTTAGCAATTGTGTTCTCCATGGAGAAGTTTAGGCCTTATCTCATGGGTTCCAAAGTTATTGTTCACACCGATCACGCGGCACTCCGGTACTTGATGACAAGAAAGGACTCAAAAGCTAGATTGATGAGATGTGTTTTGTTTCTTCAAGAATTTGACATCAAGATCACTGATAGAAAAGGAAGTGAAAATCAAGTTACAGATCATTTGTCCCATTTAGAAGAGGAAGGGAGGCCCAAATATGGTATTGAAATAAATGATGCTTTACCGGATGAGCAACTCCACTCAGTGTTTTTGAATAGTATGCCTTGGTTCGCGGATGTTGCCAATTTCCTTATTACCGGCACTCCTGTGTGAGCTCTTATCTAATGAAAGGAAGAAACTCAAACGGGAAAGTTTGGACTATTATTGGGATGATCCCTATTTGTTCAAGATTTTCAATGATGGGGTGATTCGTAGATATGTCCTAGAGGAGGAGCAAGGGAGCATACTTGATGCTTGTCACTCCTCGCCCTACAATGGTCATCACGGTGGGGCAAGAACTGCTTCAAAGGTT
Source organism: Nicotiana undulata (assembly GCA_005239495.1). Taxonomy (NCBI): domain Eukaryota; kingdom Viridiplantae; phylum Streptophyta; class Magnoliopsida; order Solanales; family Solanaceae; genus Nicotiana; species Nicotiana undulata. Next base: position 15,891 of record ML253699.1, on the reverse strand, counting down.
CTTAGTTGTGGTTTTTATTGGACAACCCTATATAGAGATGCAAGTGAGCTTGTCAAGAGATGTGATGAATGTTATAGAGATAGGGGAATATCAGAGAATGATGAAATGCCTCTCACCACAATTCTTGAAGTTGACATTTTTGACGTGTAGGGCATAGACATCATGGGGCCTTTTGTGAGTTCGTGTGGAAATACTTACATTCTAGTGGCGGCTGGTTATGTTTCCAAGTGGGTCGAAGTCGTGGCTTTTCCCAACAATGAAGGCCGGAGTGTGGTGGAGTTCCTAAAGAAAAACATTTTCACACGGTTTGGTACTCCTCGGGCAAATATCAGTGATGGGGGGTCTCATTTCTGCAGTAGGGCATTTGACACTTTGCTTGCCAAAATATGGTGTCAACACAAGGTCTCAACTCCTTATCACCCCCAAGCTAGTGGACAAGTGGATGTTTCAAATAGGGAAATCAAAATCATATTGTCAAAAATTGTGAATGCCAATAAAACGGATTGGTCAAGGAAGCTAGATGATGCATTGTGGGCTTATAAGACTGCATTTAAGACTCCAATTGGTATGTCTCCGTACCGGTTGGTGTTTGGTAAAGCGTGTCATTTGGTGGTTGAGCTAGAACATAAAGCCATATGGGCCTTGAAGAGGTTAAATCTTGAGTGGGATGTTGCAGCAAATATCCGGGTGGAACAACTCAATGAGCTAGATGAATTCCAGTTTCATGCATATTCTAGCTCATCAATATATAAGGAGAAGATGAAATACTTGCATGACCAATATGCCCGAAACAAGAAATTCAAGGAGGGTGATTTGGTCCTTCTCTTCAACTCCCGGTTGCGTCTGTTTCCGAAAAAGCTTAAGTCCAAATGGAGTGGCCTGTTTGAGGTAGTGCATGTAACACCTTTTGGTACTCTTGACTTGAAAAACAAAAATGGTGAAATCTTCTAGGTTAATGGGCATCGTGTGAAGCATTATTTGGGCAAGTTTGATGACAGCCATGTGGTAGCCTTGATAAAGTTTCAATGAAGATGGTAACCTGCGTCGTGCCGCGACGTTAAATCAGGCGCTTCTTGGGAGGCAACCCAAGTGATTTTCATTTCTTTTTCATTTTTTTCTTAGATTAGGCTCTTTTGAACTAACTGGTTGTGAGATTTGTTTAGGAATTGTTTATGCAGTGCAAGACTGATACTAGAATTTAACCGCTGACTGCGCTCCAAATTTCGCGGTCAGCAGAAGCTGTTTCGCGGGGGTGTCAATATGTAGCGGCCGCAGACTTAAAAAATCCATATTGCAAACTCTCTAAAGTTTAACCCGCGGCTGCAGTGAAATTTTTGCGGTCAACGGTGCTTATTTTGCGGGCGCGCCTCATTTTCCTCTCTCAGCAGTGATTGTGAAGCAACAACTCTTCAAAAAGTTAAGAGTTCGGACAACAGTGGAATTTCGCGAACGCGCCCAGGTAAGTCGGTGGGCCTTTAGGGTTTAAGTATAAATAGGAGGGCCCTCCTCCTTTTACACTTTTCAAACCCTCACTTCTCAAAGCCCCCTAGCATTGTTCATCCACTCTTCTCTACTTCTATAATCCATCTCATTAAGCAAGAGTTAATTTCTACAACAAATCAAACAACTGGTATGCTCAATTTCTTTGTCAAAATCTTAGTTCTTGCTTTTTCTTTTTAGATAGTTTCAATTTTACTTTTTTTAGTTAGGGTTAATACAAGCCAATAATCAAAAGTATGCTTAATTGAAGATGAAATTTGTTGGGTAATTGATTTTAATGCCTAATGGGGGATTGGGTTGTTCATTTTACCACCTAAGTGAATAAAACCCTAGGTCATGAATTTTTCCTCAGTGCCCGTTTCTTTTGAATTCCGCGGCCGCGACTGTAATTATGTGGTCCGTGTTCTTGAAGTATCCTGAGTAAATATGACTAGCCTATTCGCGTCCGCAATGAAATCTTCGCGGTCACGGTCGTGCATTACGCGTTCACGCTTGTAATTTAGCGGACCGTGGAGCTAAGCTTCAGAGAATTGTTACTTTGGGTTTGTGGTCGTGTTTGATTTTACGCAGACAGCGGTGCTGATTTCCCCAACGTGCCCAAAACTTCCCTGTCAGCGGTGATGCACCTTCAGAGACTGGGTAATCTAAACCTCAGTCTTCTGTGTCCGTTCTAAGATTTTCGCAGTCAGTGATAGCCAGTCTGCGACCGCGTATATTTTTCATTTGACAGCGGTCCCCTATTCTGTGATATACTGCAATCACTTATCTGCTTTCATCTGATACTTGCTTGAATAACATTACTAACGAGCTTTCGCTGATTGTGTATGCAGATAATGGTTAGATCTAGAGGTGGAACACAAAAACAACAAGGGAGGGGTGAATCCTCCCGGGACCGGGGGAGAGGAAAACAGACTGCTGCACCCCTAGCTGCTAAAAGGGTCATTGGAAACAAACAGACCGTCCGGAGGCCCACTCCCTATAAGGACCAGTAAATATTTAACCAAAAACTCGAGATTTTGCGATGCCGAGTTAGATTCATGCTTTATTATAGTATAGGAAAAATATTTCTCTAAAGAGCATGTTTCTGCGGCACATTATGCGACCGCATAACCACTCTGCGGACCGCATAATGGCCGCAAAGTGAAGCAAAAATTTGGACAAATTTGAGGCCAATTATGCGATCGCAGAATTGCTTTGTGGGCCGCATATCCATCACATATCCTCCTTGAGCTTTTGCGAGGGGGAGGTCTGCGGTGCATTATGCAACCGCAAAACAGGTATGCGGACAGCATAATGGTTGCATACACGGCCAAAAATTTTAACTTTCTGGAGGCTTTTTCTGCGGTCACTTTGCGGACCGTATATCTAATGTGCGGTCGCATATGCGACCGCATACCTATGTCGGGGCACCCATTTTTATTATTTTAAGACCTAACCCTATTTCGATAAAAACACATATCCCACATCATTTTGAGTTTCTAATATTATAGAGTGAGGAATAGGATTCTTAGAGTGAGTAAGATCATTCATCCACTAAGATTCATCACTCTTGCAAAATGCTTGGAGATTTTTAAGAAGGCCATAAGATTGAAGAATAGATTGAAGGTAAGAACCTATGCCATATCCTCTAAATTTTGAAAGTCTAGTAAAAGGGGGAATAATTGGTAAAGTAAATATGGTGTGGGGGAGGTAAGTTTCTTGCATGCATGAATTCCTAGAAAGGAAGGGAAGGTCGTAAAATAAGAATGGGTGGAAGAACGATAGAATGATTAATAAAAGGTGTAAGAATAGTAATGCACACCTAGTGAATGGCAAAATGCTCTAATGAGCTAGAATTACGACTATTCTCCTAATTTTGGGTTCAATTTTGCTATATTTTTAGAATAAATTTCACTGTTCATTCTATTGAGATTGGTGTTTGCCTTACATAGTAGTACTATTCGATGTTACTAACGTCCGTTTTGCTGGGGGGCTACATCTTTGAATGGATGAATGTGGTTCCATTGCAAATAGTGCTGATCGCAGTTAGTGGTGCCTTCCCTCTCTCGTTATAGCAGTCTAGGTGAGCCGCAACTTCCTCCCGGGGCCATGTATAGTATATGTTGTGTTCCTTTTGTATATATTATAACATTTTGAGGTATATCTGGGGCCTTGTTACCGGCATGGTCATGTTAGTATTTTGTATCTTCAGAGGCTCCGTAGACGTTTATGTGGGTTATGTATGGGTGTCGGGGTGGTCGTTGGATCAACTTGTATTTGAACTCTCTTCCACTAAATTGTAAATTGTATGTACTTATGGAAACCTAACTATTGATATGTGTATATAGGAAAGAATGTTCCAGCAATGTATCTATATTTATATAACTGACCTCCTCCTAGATTAACAAATGGCATTGTGTTTGCTTTTAAGATTATGAATGAGTCGCGTAGGAAAGGCTTAATAGGCTTGCTCGATCGGGTTCACTTGGTTGAGCGCTGGTTGCGCTCCCCTAGGTTGGGGCGTGACACTCTTGACACTTCGGAGACCAGTGAGTATGCCCCCTCCCAGAAAATTTCTGAGGGAGATGTTTCACAGACCCAACAATAGGCACAATCCCAGCCTTTCCGGCTTGTAAATCAATCCACCTTATTGTCTGCATCTTCTGAAGCCTCGGGATATAATGACACACCAACACCTCCTGCCCCAAGAGTTGCAGCTCCAGCCACCACACTATCCCTAGTAAATATTGATAGTGATGATGATGTCCCGGATGACAAGAAGGGGGAGACACCCGGACTAGGGGGTTGTTGAGATCAAGGAACCCTATGGTATGGCAAGTCCGTTTGGAGAGTGAAAAAGCCTACCACAAGTTCCGGGAGTGGTGGCCTCATAGGTCACTTACATTGGAGAGGGTCTTCATTAAGCGAGATTTTCTACCCCACAACCCAAATATCAAGAGGCACTTCAATGACAAAGTGGGGTGGAAGTTCTTCACCAGCAACCTACCGGAGGCCAATGAGTTTTTGGTCAAGGAATTCTATGCAAATGTCGCCCACATCAAAAGGGCACATATTTTACCAAGGTCCAAAACAGGAAGATCATGTTTGATGGAAAGACCTTAAACAACTATGCTGGGTTCAATGATGAGGATGAGTCGCTATATCTGGAGAATGTGGCTATGGATGAGTTGGCCCGCCCATGGCTTGCATCGGCGATAGCCATTCCTGGTACTACTCCAGCTTGGCTGACACCTGGGGTCCCGATCTTTAGGAACACGAGCTTCGAAGCGAAGGGGTGGTCTACTTTTGTGTGCAGCAGGATAGACCCTACTACGCATGACAGTGATATGTCGGTCCCCCGAGCGATTATAGTGGGGGCTATCATGGCAGGGTTCCCGATCAACGTGGGGAATATTATTGCCAGGGTGTTTTCCATATCGATTAGCAAGGATGAGAGATCATATCCCTTCCCAAACTTCCTCACCATGTTCCTAGAGGACCAGGGAGTAGAAGGAAGGGACTTTGACGCCAAAGTGAAGCCAAAGAGGCCATTTTCTTGGTATAGCCTTCAGGGTTCAGACAACCCCAAGTACACGGGCAAAGCCACCACTTCCACTATCCAGTCTAAAGAGCTAGGGGTGGTGGCCACTGGTTCTGAGCCTTCCACAGCTGAGGGTTTGTCTGCTTCCATGCAACATCCTCCATCCGGGACATCCGCTTCTATTCCTACATCAGTGCCTTTTTCATCAACATAGCCTCAGAATTCTCTAAGGGTCAACTAGACATTGGCCGGCATCAATAATTGGCTGCAGGTAGCTACATCAAATCTATCTGCCTGATCTAGTTTCGTAGCAGCTCGGGCAACCCCAGCTCAGCTCCAGATGCCTCCATCATTGGAGGAATCATTGAAGATCGTTCTTGACAGCTAGCAAAAAATTCTGGAGTCTTTGGGCACTCATGAGAAGGCAATCAAAGCCCTGGGTAAACAAGTAAGGAAGGTGAAGAAGGGCCAAGAAGAGTTGAAGAAGGAGGTGTCAAACCTCACTGCACTCGGTGATATTCCTCTGGATCTCCTCATTGGAGAACCTGCCCCTACAGCTCATACAACATAGGCATCACAGATACCAGACCAGGAGGTTGTCAGAGAGCTGGTGAGAAGGGTAGTGATCCCCAGATTGAGGGTTTTGAGATTGAGCTGGAGAACCCCGAGGGAAGTGATGACTCAGGCCAGCCACAGGACCCAGCCAGTGACCCCATGCATACAGAGGCATCATAGGGAGTTTTCTTTACTCTCTACCCTTCCCCTATTCTATATTTTCTTTTAGCATTGAGGAAAATGCTAATGTTTATTTTGGGGGGGAGGGGGTGGCCTTATTTTGATTATGATTTGGATGATTGGTCTGTAATAACTTTGATGCTACTTTTATTTTTATTTTTTACTTATCGTACTTTTTACTTTTGGTATGTATATAAAATTACCACTCCATGTATATATTCATTCCCCTTTTGTGTATATTCGTTTCAATATCCTATTGTACATATTCATTTTACTTTCCGTATTTTTACTTTATAACTTCTTTTATAATTTTCCATAATAGTTTAGCTTCTTATTTCCTTTAGTAGCTTAAATTTACATTTTTGTGATCAATAAGCCTTTTGTTTTCTTAGTGCCACGGTTCTTTCAAAGGGTGGAATTTGTGTGAACCAGGTGGCTCTTCGCTACGATGGATAGCATGACAACCTTCTTAAGGGATTGTGTCTGTTTTTCTTTTTGTTTTGATATATGGTAGTAATGAATAAAAATGACTCACGTAAGCTTCACTTGGCACCAACACATTTACCTTCGACTTAATGGTTAAGATAAGTTGTTGACGAGACTAGCTCTAGTTGTGATCTTTAGAATCTTGAGTTGACTAAAACTATCATCAAATGGTTTCTGTGGCCATATGTGAGTTTCAATCCTAGCTAGGTTATTTTGGGCCCTCGACTCTATTCTCTTTATCAATCCAGTGGCTTGAGAGGTGAGGCTTTGAATTGCAAGTCCAAGTGTCGTACCAACAAGTCTAGAACTTGCCCCAAATGTTTTTCTAGGCGAAATTTTAAGTGTAGCTCGACTTGAGAAGTTATTATATGCTCTCCTTGGTCCCATTTGAATTTGAAAACTTCCATAGCCTACCATGACGATATCCTTAGTCAACCCCTTTGAGCCTACGCCTTTTTTGTTCAATAACAACATTACAAGCCTTCATCCGTTCTGTAATGACCCTCTCTTGGCACCCAATCTTTCCTTAGCATTTATGATGAACAATAGTCAAAAACATAAGTTTGGGGGAGAGATAAGGAAATTAAAAGTGATGAAAGGTTCAAAGAACAAAAGGAATCGATGAAAAGGAAAGGCAAAGAAAAGGATGAAAAGCCAAAAAAAAGCATGTGAAAAGAAAAGTAACGGTTGAAAGGAATCTAGAAAACAGTGTTGAAAGGCTTGGAATGATGAGAAAAGGAGAAAAATAGATGTCATATAGAAAAAAGAGTGACAATGTGTCTCTCTAGTTCCCCCAAGGAAGAATAAAATGACTCAAGGAGTCAAGAAACCATGAGCCGAATTGTGAAAATAGAACGCTTAAGGAAAGATGATACCATCATAGTTCATTATATCCGACCTTGATCCAAAATAGACTTAATTACATCCCCTAAAGCCCTATAGGATTTCAAGTTGAGTGAGCTTACATTATTGGTGATTTACATGAGGGGCAAGCCTATGGTACTTAGAGGACTTGTGACATTCTTTTGAGAGTGACGAGCGCACTTCTTGACAATCACGGTTTTGAGTGTACACTCTATAAGGTGAGATGAGATCATGGAGAGTACATGAGAAGGAGTCTGGGATCCACAGTGACCTACGTGAGAGAGAGAGTCTCTTTGATGAATTGAGTCAACTCTTGAAGCTCTTGTGTCACATTAGACCTATGAAACTCAGAAAGTCATAGCATAATGTTGTCAATAATGCATTTGTGTTGAGGTTAATTGTTAGTTCCAATTGAAGCTTGATGAAGTTACCTTAGGACAGCTGAAGTTTTACTTTCTTTTTCTTGTAGAGGTGGGAATTACCTTGTGTGCTTGAAGACAAGCAAAAGCTTAAGTTTGCGGGAGTTGATAACTAGAGATTTTAGCCTACTATTTGCTCTATTTTGCTTAGGTTTTGGGTCCAAATGCGTTAAGGTATTCCCGCACACTAACTTTAGGTGCTTACTTGAAGGTTTTGGTCAAAATGAGGCAAAGAATAAAAAATAAACTCATAAAGGAGTCAAATTTGCACAAGCCCAAAGAATGGAACTGAGCGCTGACAGCGGTGATATTAAGCGGTCGCGGAATTACCTCCACTGAGGAGACCACTAATATGATGCCCGCGAGATTGAAGTTCAGAGAGGTTTATTTTGGCTCTAATTAGATCGCTGACCTATATGGAATTACGCGGCCGCGGAATCTCTTACACGGCCGCGATTGTGATTTCGCTGAGAGCGGAGATAGAGACTCAGAGACTTTGCACTCTTGAGTCAAGAAAAGAACGTGGTCCGCGTATACATTACGTGGCCGTGAAACCACCTGACGTTGAGGCGGTGAAAAGTCTGCTGGGAGCGAGATAAGGAGTTCAGAGAGTGTGCAAGTAATGCCAAATTGAGGAACGCGGTCCGTGAACATTTTACGTGGTAGCGTATGAAGATCACGCGGACGCGGTAGATTTTATGCTGTCCGCGAAACCCAGCACAGTCCAAGTCCAAATTTGAAGAAACGCGGTCTGCGCTATTTTCGCGCGGCCGCAAAAGTCCAAGCGCTTAGGCGCCCACTATTTCGTTGTCAGCAGAACCTCCGTAGGGGCATTTTTGTCTAGTAATTTCAGCTATGTATAAATAGATATTTTTCGCATTTTTAGGTGAACTGTTGTATTAGGGAGCTTGTGAACAGCAATACTTTACCTTTTTGAGTGATTTTAGAGTAGATTTAGCTTATTTCTTTAGATTTTGTTCTTGTAATTAACTATTATGGCTTATATTTCATCTCCATCTTTGATTTCTACCTTAATTATGAGTATATACACCCATTAGCTAGGACTGTGACCCAACCCTAGTGTGGCTATTTAATGGGTCTTCAATTTTAGGGCTTATTTGTTTATGGGTTAGTGATATTTGGCTTGTTTCATGCTTTAACTATTAAATTTGTGGTTGCAAACACATATTCGTCCCTTTTTACTAGGGCTTTTCTTGAGAAAGAGAGCCCAAGTCTAGGTAAAATAGGCTAACAAGAAATTGGGGTGAATTCAAGAGATTGATAGCCCCAATTAAAGGGTTAAACCTAGAGATAATTTGCATTGTTTGAACACCCAACTAGGCTTGAGAAAGCCAATTCGGGCAAAGTCACTCAAACTACCGAGAGGTATAGCGTGAGTAATTTTGTGTGAAGGTTATATCACGACCCCAAATATAATAAGATAGTCCTAAATTCTAGACCCCATTAGATCCTCGCCTAGGTGTAAGTCACTTCCCTAGTGCTTTTTATTATTTGGAAACTTCCTACAAAAACATTGTACTTAGTTTATTTTCAGCAATTAATAGCAATGCATTTAGAATAGAAACAAACCGAATCATGGTTAGAAGTGCAATTAAAGACAACACAAATAGCAAGATTAGATTGAAGCCCAACTCCTAACCAATATTAACTCCATGTGGATATCAATCCCGACCTTTCGGGTAAAACTGCATCAACCACTCCTCTCCATTATATAGTGGTGTAGAGTTGGATCCGATCACCCCTCCTCGGGGTAACTTGGGTATCAAGCTTCACATCCACGTCCACTTCATGAGTCTCATCACTGAACTTACACTCCAAGTATTCTATTTTGGTCCTGCTCAACTTGAAACCCTTAGACACTAGGGTCTGCCTCCAAACCCCCAGCCTCGTATTGACCCCGCTCCTCATCTCACCAATCAACACTATGTTATCGGCAAATAACATGCATCATGGCACCTCCCCTCGAATGTGTCGCGTCTGCACATCCATCGCTAGGGAAAATAAAAATGTGCTGAGAGCCGATCCCTGGTGCAACCCATCACTACCGGGAAGTGATCTGAGTCACCTCTCATTGTCCTCACCCATGTCTTAGCACCATCATACATGTCCTTAATTACCCTAGTGTAAGCTACCGGAACGACGCTAACCTCCAAACATATCCACAGAACCTCCCCCGAAACTTTATTATACGCCTTTTCTTGGTCTATAAAAACCATGTGTAGGTCCTTCTTTCTCTCCCTATACCGCTCTACCAATCTCATCACCAGATGAATAGCTTCCATATTCGATCGCCCCAGCATAAATAAAAAATGATTCTTGAAAATAGACACAATCTTCCTCACCCTGACTTCCACCACACTCTCCCAAATCTTCATAGTATGACTCGGTAGCTTGATACCCCTATATTTATTGCAGTTTTGGATATCACCCATGTTCTTGTACAAAGGAATCATCGTAGTGCACCTCTATTCTTCAGCCATCTTCTTCGTCTTAAATATACAATTAAACAACCTAGTAAGCCACTCCACGCCTGCACGGCCCGCACTCTTACAGAATTCTACCGGGATCTCATCTAGCCCAGTCACTCTTTCCCATCTCATCTTACGCATCGCTCCCATAACTGGTTCAACCTTAATATGCCTACAATAGCCGAAATCACGTAGACTCTTGGAGTGCTCCAACTCACCTAAAATAATGCTTATATCCCATCCTCGTTCAAAAAATGTGGAAGTATGTCTGCCATCTTCGTCTAATATGGGCGTCTTCCATCAAAACCATGTCTTCCTCGTCTTTGATTCACTTTACATGGTCCAAGTCACGAGCCTTCCTCTCCCTCACTTTGGCTAGCCTGCACAACTTCTTGTCCCCTCCTTTGCTCCCAAGCTCTGCATACACGCGTCCAAAGGCAGCAGTCTTAGCCGTCGTAACCGCTAACTTCGCCTCTTTATTTGCCTTCATATAACATTCCCAATTCGTCCTCTTTTCCTGCTCGTTTGTACTCTACACTAGTTTCAAATAAGTCATTTTCTTGACTTCAACTTTACCTTGGACCTCATTTAAAATAACCCAGCCGGTCATTTTGTGTGTTGGGACTCTGTTCCCGTGAATGACTCTTTCCATAGCGGCTACTCGTGCCTTATGACTTGTATGGGCAGGTAGTTCGAGATTCAGAAGTGATTTGGCCAGTTCAGGAACACTTGGTTCCTGAAGGCTAGCCTATTTGGCTAATTTTGGTTCCGAGCAGAATTTTGAGTAAACGACCTCAGAATCGAGTTCTGACAGCTCCAGAAGCTCCGGATGATGATTTCGGACTTGGGAGTGTGTTCGCCTCAGGTTTCTGATGACCCTAGAGTATTTCGGCACCTGAATTGGAATTCAGGATTTCATAAGATTTGGAGTTCAGCCTGGAATTGGACCTCGTGATATCATGGTCCGAATGGAATTCCGAAACTAGCAATAGTTCCGTATAGTCATTTATGACTTGTCTTCAAAATTTGGAGTCATTCCGAGCAGTATAGACCCGTTAGGCATATTGATGAGCCATTTGAATTTTCTTGAAATGCTAAGTTTGAAACTAAGGGGTTTTGGAGAGTGATTTCTAGTTTGGATGATGTTTTTAGTGTTTTGGGAGCTCGATCAAGTCCATCATGTGATTTGGGACTTGTTGGTATAATTTGTCGAGGGCTCGCGTGGGCCCAAGGGTTCCCCGTACCCCAATCGGGGTCAAAAACCAGCAATTGCATAGCTGGTGGGAAATTTACTAGTGTGACCGCACCTGCGGTCCATGAGCCGCAAGCGCGAGGCTCGCACCAGCGTCCATCAATCACAGACACGGCTCCATCCGCAGGAGCGGCCTTTCCTCTGCAAGAGTGGACCAGGACTCCGCAGGTGCAACTTTTCCCAAGACCCAGGCCCATCGCAGGCGCGGCCAATTTCACGCAGGTGCGAGTCCGCACCTGCGATCCAAAGTCCGCAAGAGCGAGAACCCGCCAATGCCCAGGCCTGTTCCGTAGGTGCGACCCTTTTTCCGTAGGTGCGAGTCCGCACTTGCGATCCAAAGGTCGTAGGTGCGGAAACTGCTGGGCAGTCCTATAAATAGCCCCTTTCGTGATCTTTCATCCCAAAACTCGATTTTTCCTCCATTGTTGAGACCTCTAAGAGCTCCAGAGCAGTGTTTTGGCCTAGTAATTCAGGTAAGTGATTCCGTAACCCTCCGCATGTTAATTTCTTCAATTTTTTGGGAATTACTACCTCCAAATTCATAAGAAATTGTTGGGGAGACTAGAGGGTTTTGAGGAAAATGGGAATTCTTATTTTAGGGACATTGTAGGATGATTAATTGAGTTAATCTTGATCCTTAGGCGACGTATAGCGCATTTCTTCAAGAATTATAATTTTTCGGACGCCGAGGCTCGGAGTTGAATTTGCCAAGTATGTCAAGAATGTGTTTTTAGGGAAAATCCTTGATAAATCCTCCTCGATTCTTCCTAAATTGATATAATTATGTGTTTTTGGCTAGTTGCGAGCCATCGA
>ML253698.1:31627-54761 GCA_005239495.1 Nicotiana undulata | reverse complement strand
CTAAGATGTTGCCAAGGTATGCTTTTTATAGAGGGCCAAAAATTAGAGTGAAAAGTGGACAAAAACATCCCCGTTGGGCTGATATGCGATCGCATCCCTGTCGCATATCAGGGATGCGATTCGCATCTTCACTCTTTCCGTCGCACATCAAAACCCTAGGTCCCAGAGGGTCGTCGCATTTGAGATATGCGGTCCGCATTAGTGATATGCGATCGCATTCGTGCGTCGCATTTACAATGTAGCTTCAGGCATCAGATGGTGATGCGGCTCAAATGCGAACCGCATTTGCGATATGCGATCGCATATTCGACCGCATTTCACTCATTAAACTCGACTCATCTTTCTGTTGCGGTATGCGATCTTCTGGGCTCGAAATGCGATTCGCATGTTGCATATGCGATCGCATTCGGCCATTGCTCCCCTCTTTTCTCTTCTTTACTCTCTTTTTGCTCAATTTCACTCCAATTTGACCTTAACCACTTCATGGCATCATTTTCCTGCAAATAGAGCAATTACACACTAAAAACGACCTCAAGTTATCATTTAACAATACAAAATCTATTGAGAAAAGGCTAAAATGAGTGGTAAAATCACCACTCATCATTCAACTGCATTATTAAAACCTGTCAGTGTGATGCAGCGTGGAACTATTCTATCCTCGAGTTTCATTATGCGAGAACTCGAGGGTGGATGATGCACGCACCGCTCCCATCATCAACCATAATACGTTTTACGTCAGTGTCTAAGATGCGTAAAGTAATGACAAGATCGTCATAATGAGGGAAAACCAAATTGTGGGTATCCGACTTATCAAAGATAATACTTTCTTTGAATTCGTCATATCGTTCGTGAGTGATCGATCGTTTGAGTTTGTGGGTTGTGGTGAACTTTACGGTGTTGATTGATGCGTCATCGCCTCCTCCAATGATCATTTGAATGGTTCGAGCCAGGGAAGGTGGTTTGGGCGGTCCCTGGTGATGTTCACGTCATCAGGCAAAGTTGGCTCTCCCATGATCGCTCATCATCTCCTTTCAAGTGTCCTTGGTGGAGCATGTTTACGACCTCCTATTTTAGGGCGATACAGTCCTCGATTTTGTGACCCCGCTCCTGGTGGAATTCGCAGAAGACGTTTGACTTTATGGTGCTCGAGTCGGATCTCATCTTCTGCGGCTATTTCACTTTTAGGCCGAGCTTCTCCAGTGCTTATACTATTTTTGAAGGGGAAACACATAAATTGTGAGTAGATAACAAAGGGGGTATACCTCTCTCACTTTGGTGGGTTCCTATTTGTGGTCTGGATGGGGCCTTCGTTGGCGTAAAGGCGGCATGAGGGAACCTCTGACGTAAGGATGATGTCTCTCCTTATTGGGCTGGGGTCCTGCTAGATCTATCATGTTGTCGTTTCTCCAGTCCTTCCTGGACTCTATTTGGACTGAGGTCAGCCGTTGGGTAGGTCCGTTGAGGTCATCTTCGTCGGCTCTTATCTCGGCACAGTAGGCATTATGTATCTCGTCCCAAGTGGTTGGAGGGTATTTCATGAGACGACTTAACAACTTCCTGGTTGCCCTCGACCCACTCTTTCTTAGCCTATTCTAGAAAGCGGCTACCTCCATTCCTTCAGATACAGTTGGAAGGGTCATTCTTACACGGTTGAACCGGTCAAGGAAGTCTCTGAGTCCCTCGCCAGGTGATTGCTTGATGGCGAATATGTCGTTCACCCTTGCCTCTGCTTTCTTAGCCCCGGCATGGGCAGTGACGAACGTGTCTGCCATATCCTCGAATGTTTCTATGGAACGCGCAGGTAGCTGTGAGTACCAAGTCAGCCCTCCCCCAGTTAAGGTCTCACCAAACTTTTTCATCAATATGGATGACACTTGTTCTTTGGCGAGGTCGTTGCCTTTTATTGCAGTGACATAATGGGTCACATCGTCCTTAGGGTCTGTCGTGCCATAATTTATTATTTAACACAGTGGAATTTTGAATGTTTTGGGTATGGCATGTGGTGCCGCCTCGTCACTGTACGGATGTTCCACGAACCGTCCGGCATCCCATTTTGGAAAAAGCTTTGGTGCATCTGGTATTTTGTCTACCCTTTCTTGATGCTCTTTCATTTGGTTGCGGAGCATTTTATTCTCGTTCTCCATCTCCTCCGTCTTCTTCAAAATGGTTGTGAGGGTGTTTCTACCTGCATCACTAGCATTGTGAGTAGTACCTGTGGCAGGGGGCGTGCTACTCGTCAGTTGCTGATGCAATGCAAATCCTTGCCTCCTCTCTGCTCAGCTTTTGAGTGGGCTTGTCGAGGAAGCTGTTTAGCGTGTTTTCCAACCACGCCTCGAGTAGCTTTTTCAATGCCGGTGGTGCCTCTTCTGTTGTGGATGTAGAGGCCCCTTTACCGTGCGAGGTCGTGATGCTACCGTGGGGAGGAAACGAGCTGTTTTTCCTGGGAGAGGCATTTGGTGTTACATCTTCGTCCTTTGTTTCATTTGCTTCATTGATGGTGTGAAGGAGGTTGTTGGTGAGGTCGGCTATCCCTTTCCTATTTTCCTCTTCGTTGCCTGCCATGTTAGATTTGTATACACAGGGAAATGTATAGAGTTTTTTGTGTTTTTTAGATCTAGAAGAAACTAGAATTTTAACTAGAAAGTCCCCACAGACGGCGCCAAATTGTTTGACCAAAAAGTATGAAATATTTTGTTAAACGAATTAAAGAAGAAAATAATGGATAAATCCTAGTTAAACATAATAAATTCTAGATCTAACACGTGTTTGTACAGGTAACGTAGAATTGCGTTTAAACAAATTTAATACAACGGGTATTAAATGATGTTGTTATGAGTGAGTGGAAGAATAATGATAAGCAATAACTATATTACATGACAATAAATATAAATAGAGCGAATGATTCACCCAAATATTGAATGAGGTGGATGATTCTTCCTTCTGACAATGGTGTAAGACAAATGAATATGGGTATATAGAGGGTTTTTTCGGATCTGATGCGAGAAAATGTGGGATAAACAACAAATCGAATCCTTATGGAAAGGTAATATTTTGTATTTTCTCTCCAGAGTCAACTTTTCATAGGAGTTTTTATCAACTAGAATATCACATGCATTTTCCCTATCTCTCTTACTATTTATATGGGATATTCCCAAAGAACCCTAAAAAGTACAACACAAGGAATATTCAATGAAATATTCGCTTTGAAAGTTCCAAAGCTATATTAGTCGTTACTTCTGTTCCTACCGCTCAACCTCGTCCCTAATGGGATACTCAACGGCTCATTCTGATCAACCTCTGATCGATCTCGACTTAACCGCACGTGATGAGCTACATTTCTCACGCTTGATTGCCTCTTCATGCTGAATTTCCTCATTCGGATTTTGGCCCATACAACAGTGGGTTTAGAAAGGTTGAACAAACGTTTTTTTGGAGGCGTGGCTTTAATTGTCTGATTCCTCCTCTTACTAAGATTGGTATAGACATGTCAAATCAAGACTTGAGAATAAAGTTGCAGAATCATAAAGAAAATTGTTGATATTATTCCATTGGGATACTCCAAAAAAGGGGACAAATATCTACTAGTGTCTATTCTATTTAATAATAAATAGGATTATATACGAAAATTAAAGTAAATTTTGAGAACAAATGGATACATTGGTCCGAGGATTCCACATCCATTTGAACTTTATTGGGGCGCTCGATCGAATGAACGTGTGGATATATTGATAAAGTAACAATGTTGACCAAGCACATGCAAGCAATGATTATTGTAGCAGGAAGGAAAAAAATATAGCTGCAAATATTTAATAGTACATGTTTGACCAAAAATTATAAATCTTTAATTAAACTAATTAGTTTTATGTAACGAGAGATTAAATCTAGTTAATAATAATATCCCAGAATTTATAATTAGTTAACACAAATAACGCAAGATAATGTTGGTGGGAAAAATGCACAGTGCATTTAATATTTCAATGGGAGTAATGATGGAAGAATATCAAGCAATAAATAACAACTGGAAGAATATCAAGCAATAAATAACAATAAATGTCATTAACATAAATAAGGAGAATGATTCACCCAATATTGAATGAGGTGGATTATCCTTCTTTCTGACAGTGATGAGTGATAGACAAATCCTAGAATATTGGAACTATTCTCTGATCTGATGGAAAAGTATGGAATAATGGATGGTAGAATCTTATCAGAAAGGTAGTGTTTGTATCTTTTCGAGAGAGAAAGAGTCTTCTTCTCAAAAAGTGTTCTTATAAGAAAATATTACATACCCTTTCCCCTTATCTCTTTTTCTATTTATATGGGACATATCCCCAGTCAACCCTAAAAGTACCAGTATAGAGAATATTCAATAAAATATTCTCTTAAATATTCTATTACAAAAACTAGTCGTTAGTATTGTCCATGATACTTGACTTCGACCGTCATTGACCGCACGGTTACGAGCCCCGCTGTCTACTAGTCGACCTCGACCACATCACTTTTCATAATACCACTCCATGCTAAATCCCATTGACGCAGATTTTGACCTATACAGTTAGTCCCTCCGCTTATTAATGTCGACCCTGGGTGACCTCGATGAGCGGACTCTGTTAGTTATGGTTGAGAAGTTTAGGTGAGAAGCTCACGCAGTAGCATTTCAGATGGGGTGGAAACGTGGCCTTCCGTGTGCCACGACCTAGGGTCACGTCGTTTCAGATTGACGTCATGTCATCACACGTCATTGTTACGCTTTTTCCTGATACCTTGCATCATTTTTCGAGCCTCTGCCGCTTCGATTCCTGAGCTGGGTAACGACAATTTGCTTTCTTGATATTGATGCCTGAACTCTTATAAATAGGGATACAAAATCCTTTGCCTTACTCTTTGCGATCTAAATATTGGACCTTCATACCTTTTTATTTCTTCCTTATTCAGAATCCTTGCTCTTTTGATCTTACTTCCATATTCTTGCTTTTACTGATTCTGGTGGCTCCCGCTACTCTTGACTCTTCTGTGTTTACACCTCCTTTATTCATAAACAATGATGGTTAACGTGTCTTCCAGTTCTAGGGGGGTACCTGACCCTGTTCCCATGGCAGTGTGCACGCCTCCCCATGACGATGGGGTTGCCATTATTGCGGAGGATGAAAGCTTTCCTACGGCGGAGGAAATAATCCCCCGTAACGAGAAGGCTAGATCTGACTTTTCACAGCCTCCAGAGGGCGACCCTGAGGCCACAGAATTGGTGATGGATGTGGTTGCCCTTGCTAATTTCAGGGCGAAGTTCAAAATTCTGGCCCACATCGATCTGGTCCTGGATGGTCGCGACGTGGTGCAGATTCATCGCCCCGGATACTGCGAATTCTACGCGTATCCATTCTATGTGGGATACTCTTTTCCCCTTCTCCCATTAGTGGAGGAATTTTTCCGTTACTACGGCGTCTGCCCTACCCAACTTTCACCTTACATCTACAAACTCATCTGTATGTTGATGAAGTATGCGGAATAGGCTAGCTGCGGGATCTCTCTTCGCCACCTGATGCACCTCTTCGTGCCCAATTTCTATAGGGGGACAATGTTGCATCTTCGTCACCGAGGAAGTAAGAGTTTGGTAGTGAAGATAGACGATAAAGAAAATCGTTGATTCTGGATTAGCTACTTCAACGTCAAGACCGAGGACGTGGTGGAAAATACAAATGGATTTCCTGAGGCATGGAATTATGCCCGTACGTATTTTTTACTAAGCGCTTATTTTTCTCATTTTGATTGTAGCCTAACACTCTTCCTTGTCCTAGTTCAGCTGAGACTTCACTCCCTCCTTTGGTTGCGTAAATTCATGACTGCTGCTTCTTCTATTCTTTTCCCTAGCGCGGTTGGGCCAGGTCTTGCCTCATACAGTGAGATTTTGCACAGTATGGGGTAAGTAACAGTCTTAAGTCTTGTCCTGAGGGTACGAAAATCCAAAATATGGTATGTGATTATTTGGAGGTGACGCACATGCTAGGTAACAGGTGTGTGGGCGTGTACCGTGATGGATTGTGACTTGGTCCGTCCCGTGAGACTGTAAAGTCGAATAACCTATTGTTGATTACATGTTTCCTTTGTCTTCTAGAAATTTGATTTCCATTCATGGTACAAACCATGCTTAGGCCATATGATATCATTGTTGGGATCCGAAACGGTCGTGTACTTGTTGAATTGATTGCTAATTACTATCTTGTACTAAATCACAGTCTTAGTTGTGTGTCATATCCCCGTTCCCTCTTGTTTCTTGTTAATACTTGTTATTATATCTGTTTGGGCTGAATTGTACGATTTCTGCGAGCCCGAGAGGCTGGAGAGGTTAGTGACTGAGATAGGGCCTGAGCGCCGAGCTGTGAGCTATGCGAGAGTATATGGATCGGGTTGCATGCCGCAACGAGTTTGAGAGATGAATGTATATGGATAGGGTTGCACGCCGCAACGAGCCTTGTGGATATTTATGGATTGTGGATTGGGTTGCACGCCGCAACAAGAATGGATCGGGGTGCACGCCGCAATGATATAACGCTTGGGCTGAAGGAGCCTCTTCGGAGTCTGTACACCCCCAGTGAGCACAGGTACCTATTGAGTGTGTGTATGAGGGCTGAGGGCCGAGTATTGAGCTATTGAGAGCTTGAGTGACTGTTACCCTGAGAGGTTGCATTTATCTTCCTTTGTTAATGTACTGAGTTGATTTTTGTTACTGTTATGAACTTCTAGAAAATATTATATCTAGTTTACTTGAACTTAGTAAATATGCAGCTGACTTGACTTATATTGCCGGAATTTACCCATGTCTACTTCATTATTGAAATTACTGAAATGAACTATATTTGTATAGCTCGTCACTGCTTCTCAGTTCCTTATTTGTTTCTGTTACTTACCGAGTTGGTTGTAATCACGCTACACCATGCACTTCGTGTGCAGATCCAGGAGTATCCGGTCGCGGAGGGCGTTGATCTCGTGCGTGGTCGAGTGTCGGAAATTTACGAGGTAGCTGCCGGCGTTCGCAATCCCTTGTCTCTCCTTCTATGCTATCTTTCTTTTCTGTATTGACATTTAGACAGAAACTCTTGTAGACGTTGTTTCTTAGAGTAGTTGTATAGATGCTCATGACTTGGTGACACTCTGATATTTGGGCTATCTTTTTGCATTGTATTTTGAGTTTAACTCCTGTATTTATGAAAATATTGTTATGAAAAAGTTTTTCGGTTTATTTTTTTGTGAAATAATTGAAGTATTTTGAAAATCGGCTTGCCTAGTATCATCGATAGGCGCCATCACAATATGTTAGAGTTTTGGATCATGACATGGTGTAAAATAATGAAAATCACACTTGATAACACTCCGAGAGCAAAAAATAAGATTATAGATAAAATGGACCTCCTCCGACCCTTACCAAAAGAATTGACAGGACTGTAATGGAGTAGCACTAACAATCCAAGACACACAAATGCAGTTGGAGTTTCTTTAATTAGAAGTACAAAAAATAGAAAAACAAAAAACTAATACTCCTATCACAACGGCAACAAATCAGTTCACTCATTATAGATTAAAAAGCTTTTTTTTTGTTGAGGTATATCAATAACAATAACAATAACTATGTTTCATCCTAAACAAGTTAGGATCGAGCTATATAAGTCCTCATTCCTTTCATTTAGTTCAACTCATATCATTATCATTATTAAAATAAAATAAACTAAATAAATAATAATAATGTAAAACCTATTTCCAGCCAGTAGGTAGCATCTATATAGATTTTTAATGTGTCCTATTAGCTAAGACTGCATTGATTCCAAGGATTTGTAGGTCTTTTGAGACAACTTCCTTCCATGTGGATTTAGGTTTTTCCCATCATTTTTTGAGACCTTACTCTATCATAATTTTACACCTATAGGCCGGTGCATCTGTAGGTCGATGCAAGAATCGACCAATTATCTCAAGCGGCCTTATCTCATTTTATTCTCAATGTGTGCTACTTATTCCTTCCGGAAAATATGATCATTTTTAATCTCATCTATTTTTTTGTGACTACGCATCCATCTTAGCTTTCGTATTTTTGTAACACTCATCTTATGAATATGTTAGAACTTTAGCGACCCAACATTCACTGCCATATAATTTTTTGTTAGAATTGTATATAGAGTTATAATTCTAAACCACATGGAGATGTAAGTCACAGACCAAGCATTAAGAAAAGAACATTTACACTTCATTACTATATGACAAGGTGGGTTGCTCGGATGGTAAGTACCCTCCGCTTCCAACCTAGAGGTTGTGAGTTCGAGTCACCCCAAGGGCAAGATGGGGAGTCCTTGGAGGGAAGGATGCCGAGGGTCTATTGGAAACAACCTCTCTACCCTAGGGTAGGGGTAAGGTCTGCGTACACACTATCCTCTCCAGACCCCACTTGTAAGATTATACTAAATTGTTGTTGTTGTACTATATGAATATTATCTGTAACTTGTAATACTTTGGCTCATTTGGACAATTGGATATTCTACAAAGTATCAATGTGGTATTGATACTGGTCTAATTTAGTACTAATAACATAATATACCATCTTTCTCATAAAAAGAAGGAAGATACACCTATATATATAGAGAGAGAATTTTATTTAAGGTGAATGTATATATATTAGAGAGATCATAGGGATTTTACTTGGTGGCTAAGTCACTCTTTCCCTATAAATAGAAGGGTTCTATTCTATTGTAATTCATCCCAAAATCAATAAGAATTCTCTCTCCCTACTTTTCTCTGCAATATTTTTCTTCTTATTTTATTCTCCTATAACACGTTATCATCACGAGGCTCTAACCAATTGAGTAGAAGCTTTGAGATTGAGCATAATTATTGTCATTTGTTCCATGAACTTCCTTCATGATTAAATTCTGGATTTAAGGTAAGTATTTTACCGTATTTTTCTCTTTTATTCTATAATTTGATTTTAAATACAAGCAAATACGATAAATTTTGATTGTAACTCTAATGGAGTTTGAAAGAAATTATAATCACCCAAAGTGGTAAATTTTTTATGACTTGCCATGACCAAATTCATGTATGATTGTGGACAAAGAATTGAAAAGTCATCCCATTGAATTTGATCCATTCTCATTCCCTTAAGAGAATATAATAGCAGTATGTGATAAGTGTGAAAGAAGACAAGATTATTACTGTGAAGATATCAATGGATGTGGATGTGGTAATAGACAAAATTATAACCAGCATCATTGTGATAATGAGACTAAAAATGATTCTCAAAATAATCCTTCACTCCGTGAAAGTAATATGTCATCGATTTGAAGTGGGATTTTGTAAAACACATAAAGATGACTATGGTCCATTAATGATGTGAATGTGACAATATGTGATTTATCAATATACATTCATTTTTGAAAGAATATGAACGTGCTAGTGATAGTGAATATACGACACTCACCTCTAAAAGGAGGTTTGAGATGATATAAAAAAATAATGTCATTATTAGGGTATGAATGGTCGTTGATTACGTAGCTATTGTGATTATGCCAAATATTTTATCAATGTAATTATTAAAAGACAACAGTAATGCAAGAGACAGATCTTGCATATAATTTTGACCATGACCATAATGGTATAACTTTCTCCTTAAAAGTTTATTCACCATATAGTTGTGGATGAATATGTGGTAGTACAAAATTAATTGAGAGCTCTGGAAGAGCCAATTATTACTATTTTGGAGGAATACAATTGACTATCATCTTAAATTACTTTTGTCGTAGTAAGTCTCAAAGAAACTTATTGAGTATCTAAAGTACTCGCGAAAGCGGTTGGTTATATTGAGACTATAATTAAAGGAAATATTTAATATCTTCTAATACTACAATTTGTAGCAGGGTAATATGTATGTGAAAAGCTACCCGCTTTATTTTCCAGTTTGTACTACAAAAATAAAAGAATGCCACAATAAACTTGGAGTTTATTGATAATTGCACATGTCATGGTGTAAACCTGAAGTTTATCAATATTGATAATTTATCTGGTTGACATAACTAGTTTAGCCATATCAATTTAAGTATGATGTGCAAAAATAAAAGAGAGTTCATATGGGTAAATATTAAAGAACTAGAAAGTTCTTTACAAATTCTCTTATTTTGCTTGTTCTCGCGATTATTATGCCAACTAAAATTGGGATTGAATCTCTTGAATTCTGGAATTTATCAAAGGTGAATATGGGTTCATTCACCCATCATGTATACCACATAAGATGCATCTATGAGATGATTATTATTAACCCGCAACCTGATGTTTGCGAGGTAACTTGCTCAATAATTTAATTTAGAGCATAATTTCCAAATTTTCTATTCAAGATAGTTCATCTTGATAAATTGGTTTACATCACAATTGGTTTAGCAAAATAATTTATTGAGTGCCTCCACTTAATAGCTAAACTATTACGTATGAGAACAAAGTTATTTATATCAGTTTGATATACAGTATATACGAAAGTATATTACATTCTCCCCTCACAAGTGGTTCAGGGTCAGGAACCAAATAATTCCATCTTATTATTATTGATGTGTGGTGTCTATTGTGGTTAACACCATAACGCACAAAGATGGGTTCCCGAAGTTGAGGAAGCAAATTGATTTTTCTAACATGAGGGGGAGAGATGATTAACATTTGAGAAAATGTTACGTGGAATGAATTATCAATTCGCTATAAACATGATAATGTGATAGCGAGGATTCTCAAGATGCAACATATTCTTTGAAGTTAATATGGATGACTTATTCATCAAATCTCTGGTGATGTCAATCTTCAAGAAGCTAGTGCACAAGACTGGAATGCGAAGGCTCAAGGATATGAATTGATGCTCTCATCAGGGGGAGTTAATACGCGTTGTACTCTTTTTCCCTTACAAGGTTTTGTTCCTCTGGGTTTTCCTTGCAAGGTTTTTAACGAGGCAACCAAAAGGCGTATTGTTAGATATGTGTATTCTTTTTCTTTTACAAGAATTTTTTTCCGCTGGGTTTTATTTTAGTTAAGGTTTTAACGAGACACATTATCTGTTGAATAGACATTCAAGGAGGGTGTTATAAATAGAGTTTTATTTAAGGTGAATGTCTATATTTTAGAGAGATCTTATGGATTTTACTTGATGACTAAGTCACTCTTTCCCTATAAATAGAGGGGTTCTATTCTATTGTAATTCATCCCAAAATTAATAAAAATTCTCTCTCCCTGCTTTTCTCTGCAATACTTTTCTATATATATATATATAGGCCGAATCTTGATCCGGAGCCCACATTATTTTCCTTACACAGTCTATTTTGTAATATTGGTGTATTTTGTAAATATAAAAAAGTAGTGCGCGTGTACAACTAGAAAGACATATTATTCTTTCCCTTTTTCTTCGATAATATGAAATCATCTCTTTCTCTGAAATGAAGGTTTCGATTTTTCATATTCTGCTCCAAATTACTTGCGATTTTCCGTATTTATCAATATATATACGCCACTTTATTATTTTTGTATAATTTAGAAGGTTGTACTTTCTATAGTAAGAAAAATTCAGTCATGAAAATTTTGTTATGTTGGCACCTGACAGGAACTCAGAAAGTTTCTTTGCGTGAGTGTTGAAGAGTATAATTTTTGTATCCAAAAAGAAAAATATAGGAAAACACCTAATATAAATATGCACTTAGCTGAATATAATCATTCTTTTTGTTGATGTCTTAATGAGGACTCGCGAGGCTATTATTTTTTCCATGCAAATCATGAGTAGCATATTACAGAGAAGTACATCCGTTCCAGTTTTAACTTGTATAGCCAGACAAACGTAAACACGACTTGTGGAAAAGCCACTTAATTAAACAATTGATAACCCGCGACTGTTCTCCACTATTTCTTTCAACAATAATTGAACTTTTGAAAGAACCAAAGTAGTAACAAACACACGACATTAGAAATAAAACTGAAAATACACAATACTTAATTAGAAAGAAAAGTTGAGCATGTCCTTGCTTAAGCTTTCCATCATCTCTGCAGTCTCTGTGAAACCACAGCCAATATTGTGAGGCTTGAGGGGGCAAGTTGAAGAGATAGGCAAAAGTGGAATGTTGTCACAGTTACAGATTTCAATCATGTAGCCATCTGGGTCATGGAAAAACACCTGATCTACCTTTATGCCATTATCCTCTACCACTGCACTCACATATCTCATTCCCATTTCCTCCAACCTTCTCTTCACCACCTCAACATCAGTGCACTGCTTGGTTCCATAGATAATGCGTTAAGAATTAATTCTTATGAAACAAGAACATCAATTTAAGTTCCATTCAGTAGCAGAGTCAGAATTTTATACAAGTTGATTTGAAATGTTACGTCTGAGATTTGAACATGCAACCTAAAACAATATATTTTCGAATCTCCTTTATCGATCACTTTACTAAAAAAAATTTCATGTCAAGGAAGTTCAACTAACTTATATATAACCAATTAAGAAACTAGGTTATAATTTACCTGGAAGGAAATGTGGTTATCCTTAGGATTAATGGGTCGAGGTTCATTGATGGCATCGTAATCCTCCATAGCTACGTTCTCAAGCAAGTGAATCCCAACTCCATAGTTGTACAACCTTTTAAACGTTAAACAAAACAGCTGAGGTACCTAAATATACTTACTATTCATGCTTATTCAAGAACTTTATTGTTGTAGTACTGAGGTAATTATTATTGTTGTTGCATGTTGTAATATGGACGTGTTTTATTCTCCCATGATAAAAGAATAATGGTATGAAATAGGCGCATAGCAAGATTAATTTTTTCATTGGCCTAGAAGGATAATGTACATAAAACACGAGACATACGTGCATGAAATATAGTAGTAGTAATTAAGGAGTGAATCTTAGGTGAAATTAAATAGAAATTAAAGAGGATATATAGAGGCTAACCAGGCACCATGGAAATTGAAAGAAGAAGGTCGTTTAACAAGACAAAAGCCCAAGACATCTTCATAGAAGCGCACAGAATTCCAGACATCTCTCACCAATAAAGACACATGGTTGAGTGAAAGCAGAGGCAGTGCTTGGCAGCTGCTCACTTCTTCAATCTCCACTATCATCTTCTCTTCCAATCTTATGTTTGTGTTATCTTTTCTATTATAGATGTTCTCTTTCTCTTTTCTTTCTTATTCTATTACTTGATGTGTTGTGGATAAGTCTAGATAGGGAGATTGGCTTATTTTATAACAGCAGGGAGATCCTTTGATATACTTATAATAACTTACAAGTGACTGTGTGTGAACTTTCCGAGAAAGTTCTTATCATGGAGTATAGGACAACGATGTACCATATATTAGGAAGCAACCTATTTTCATTTTACCTCACCAAAGCACCAACTCCCAACTGTACCATAGCATTCTAGCCTGACTGCATGTGTCACATATATTTCACGTGTATTTAATAGGAGTAGAAATACTTGTACAATAATCTGTGTTAAATTTAAGTTTAAGTTTCAATGATGACAATACACTTTTATGTTAAATTTGTAGGACTGCGGGATTCGAACTAGCAAAAAGGAAATAATGAAGATGTTGCTCAAGAATGAAAATGTTGTTCAAGATGCGATCGCTACATTAATGGACAATCAAAGGAGTCTATTTATTCGACCTCAATCAAAGGAGTTCAGATTGCCAATCAAGGATATTCAATCAAGAAGTTTGCCAACATATATTCTCTGTCCATAAATAATCTCAATCTTGGCTTGAATGACTCCTCAATGCAAGCGTGTGACAAGGAAAGTCACGATCGAATCTGGGCTCTTCAAAGAGCAGGATTCGAACAGGCACCCCTTGGGTCAAATCCCTTTGACAAGATCTCGTGCCGCTAATTTCGCCAAAGACTCAACGGCTCTTTTCTCTCCTATAAGAAGGCTGCTAAATTCAAATAGAAGACTTGCGCAACTACACACATTGTATTCTAAGTGTATCTACTTCTTAGCCTAAACACTGTAATCTTTAGTTATCAGTGTCTCAAAAGATAGAAAGAACTAGAACACAAAAAAGAGTTGTGTTAAATATTCAGAATTCATTGTCGATACTTTTCGTTGGTAGTGAACGAGTTAAAATCATCTGTATTGTAACACTTTCAAGATCTTAAGGGAACCCTTGTGACCCAAGAAAAACTGGATGTAAGTACCACAACGATATCGAATCTGTATAAAATTGATGTGTGTTATTTACCTTTCAATTATTGCTTTCTTTATTTTTGCATTGTATTCAGTCAACTAATATTACTGTTAGTCAACTAATTCTTAATAGCCAACAATTCACCTCTCGCTTGTACTTTTAATTGGTATCAAAGCAAGGCTCACAATCTTTGCTTAACCGGTAGTGAGGAAAAGATCATGGGATCTAACACTGTTGTTGGTGCTCTATTTCAAGAAGAAACCTCTCAGGTCCGACCTCCCTACTTCAACGGTCAGCACTTCTCTCACTGGAAAGTGCGTATGGGAACTTACACTATGTCATATGACATCAACGTATGGCGTGTGATATAAAAGAAAATCTTCCAATCCCTCCTAAGAAGGATGCAAACGGTCAAGTCATTGTATCAACTGGTCCTCTTGACTTGGATGATTACACTGATGAACAAGTTGATGTTATAACTGTTAATGCAAAAGTAAAAAATCTACTGTACAATGCAATCAATGGAGAAGAATATGAAAAGATATCAAGTTGTGAAACTGCCAACGAGATGTGGGTCAAACTGGAGGTCACTTACGAAGGGACCAAAAAAGTGAAAGAAACTAGGATAAATCTCTTGGTTCGGGACTAAGAGTTATTTCAAATGAAGGATGGAGAATTAGTGGAAGAGATGTTTTCCAGGTTCAGCAAAATTCTTGGAGATCTCAATTCTTTTGGTAGACCTATCAAGAGTGGCGAACAGGTTAGAAAAATCCTCAGAAGTTTACCTACTATTTGGCAGCCAAAAGTTATTGCCTTGGAATGTCATGATTTGGACAAAATTTCTTATGATGAACTCAGAGGTGATCTAATTTCCTTTGAGAATCTCATCTGGATAGAAAAATTCAAGAGAAGAAGAAAACTATTGCTTTTAAGGCAACTGTGGCTGAACCAGAAAATGAAGAGGAAGAAGAAGGATAAGAACAAGACGAAAACATTGCAATGCTCTCTCAAGTTGTAACGGGCATGATGAGAAAAAATAGGAATAACAGAAGATGGATGCCTAACTTCAGGAAAGGAAGGATAAGCAATGAAGCTGATAAAAAGGATGGAAGGTGCTACGAATGTGGAAAGTTTGGTCATATTTAAGCTGGCTATCCTGAACTAAAGAAGAAGCTCAGTAGAAACATGCAAAAGAAGAAAGCTTTCGGAGCTTGGAGTGATGAGGAAGAATCTGATCATGAGGAAATTGCTAACATATGTTTTATGGCTATAAATGAAAATGAAGATTCAAGAGAACTTGGACTAATGGCAGACATCAAGGATGAGGAAGACGACTCAAGAGAACTTGGTCTCATGGCAGACGAAGGAACTAGTGAGGTGCGTACTCCCTTATGCCCTAATTGTTATGAACTTCAAGAATTTGTTGATATTTATCTTGCAGATATAGAAAGTGTAGTAAATGAACTTAGAAGGATCAAGAGAGAAAAGAAAGACTGGGCCTTGAAACTAGAAGTATGTGAGATTGAGTGTGATATGCTACAGGATGAAGTAAATGAACTTTAACTTCAATTGAATTGTTTGCAAAAGACCACGTGTCACATCTTAGTCAATTCAAATCAGATTGCTCATCACAAATAGAAAATTCTTGCTTGTTTTTTTTGTGGTAAAAATGACCATAGTATTAACTAATGCAGGAATAGAATTAGAACTGAAAGAGGCGCTGGTAACTCTAACAGTCCATCATGTTTTTATTGTGGTAAAAGAGGTCATACCTCAAATCGTTGCAGGTTCAAAGATAATTGGATATGGGTTTGGAGACCTAAATCTTCAAATCAAACTAACACTCAACATTCTAACCATTCAGGACCCAAGCAGGCTTGGGTACCTAAAAATAAGTAATCTTGTTTTGCAGGAATACCGCAAGAAGAATCAAAAAGGAAAATGGTATCTCGACAACACGTGTTCCAGACATATGACAGGTGACAAACAATTGTTCAAATCAGTCACCAAGCTAGATGGAGGAACAGTTACTTTTGGAGACAAATCCAAAGGAAATGTAATTGGTGTTTGAAAAGTTCCTTTAAGCTCAACATTGTGATGTAGATGAAGTCTACTTAGTTGATGAACTTGGCTATAATCTTCTCAACATCAGTCAACTATGTGACAACGATTATGAGGTTCGTTTTAAGAAACATGGTTGGGTTATAGAATATGAATCAGGTAAAATCATTCTTTCAGGTAATAGAGACAGAAATGTCTACACTATTAAAAATTTAGAAAATCTTGGGGATCAAATTTGTTTTACTTCCATGATTATAGATCCCTGAGTTTGGCATAGAAAGCTTGGTCATGCAAGCATACATACTATTCAAAAACTGTCTAAACATGATCTTGTTATTGGTCTCCCAAAACTGGATTTTTTCAAATGATCATATCTATGATGCATGTCAACTAGGAAAACAAACTCGCTCTTATTTCAAAGTTAAAAACATTGTTTCCACCTCTAAACCTCTTCAATTGGTGCATATGGATTTATTTGGTCCTATTAGAACTACTAGCATAGGAGGTAGGAAATATGCATTTGTTATTGTAGATGATTTTTCTAGATCCTGGGTTATGTTTCTTAGTCACAAAGATGATGCTATAAAGAATCTTGAAGTTTTCTGTAAGAAGGTTCAACGAGAAAAAGGTTACTACATCTCTACTATTAGAAGTGATCATGAAGGTGAATTTGAAAGCAGAGCTTTTGAAAATTTCTGCAACGATCAAGGAATATCTCACAACTTCTCTTCACAAAGATCACCATAGCAAAATGGAGTGGTAGAGCGTAAAAATAGAACCTTGCAGGATATGGCAAGAACCATGATTGTGGAAAACTCTCTACCTCATCATTTCTAGGAATAAGCTGTGAGTACAGCATGCCACATCATCAACTGGTGTCTGATTTGACCAATTCTCAAAAAGACTCCTTATGAACTGTGGAATGATAAAAAACCAAATATCAACTACTTTCACCCATTTGGATGCAAATGTTTTATCCACAACAATGAGAAGGACAATTTGGGTAAGTTTGACCCCAAAAGTGATGAAGGTATATTTCTTGGTTACTCTCCTTCAAGTATAGCATACATAGTTTATAATAAGAGAACTTTGTGTATTCAAGAATCTATTCATGTTGTTTTTGTTGATATTAACCCTCGCCCAAGGAACAAACAAATTCCTAAAGATGAGGAAATTTCTTGTGCTCCTAAGTCTGTCATTGTAGGTAAGGATCGTTAAAATGAGTCAGCTGATCAACATACTCAACCAGCTAAAATACCCACAAAAGATCTCAAACTACCTCAAGCAGATCAGTCGACTACCGAAGAAAAGAGTCTCCAGTAAATACACCAAATGAATGGAAGAGTGAACCAGATTATCCTCACAAATTTATTATAGGAGATCCACATGAAGGAATAACTACAAGAAGATCTCAAAAGAACAAATCCCATGTAGTTCTCATTTCTCAAATTGAGCCCAAGAAAGTGGATGAATCCCTCAAAAATACTCATTGGATAAGTTCTATGAAAGAAGACTAGATCAGTTTGAAAGAAATAAAGCATGGGAATTAGTTCCAAGACCTCCAAATTCCTCTATTGATGGAACTAAGTGGATTTTCAGAAATAAATTAAATGAATCAGGACAAGTGGTTCGAAATAAAGCAAGATTTGTGGCTCAAGGTTATTATCAATAGGAAGGAATCGACTATGATGAAACCTTTGAGGCTGTGGCAAGACTTGAATCTATTCGAATTCTACTTTCTTTCGCTGCTCATAAAGGATTCAAGCTATTTCAAATGGACGTTAAAAGTGCGTTTCTAAATGGTTACATTTTGAAGAAGTATATGTGAAGCAACCACCCGGATTTGCAAATATCAGTTTTCCTAACCATGTATACAAGTTGACTAAAGCCTTGTATGGTCTCAAACAAGCCCCTCATGCATGGTGTGAAAGGTTAAGCTCTTTCCTTCTAAATCAAGGGTTCAAACGAGGTAATATCGATACAACTCTTTTTATTAAGAACTCCAGTTCAGGTAATCTTATTACTCAAATTTATGTAGATGATATTATTTTTGGTAGCCCTAACTCTGTTCTTTGTGAAGAATTTTCTCTTTCCATGAAAGGAGAATTTGAGATGAGCATGATGGCAGAACTGACCTTCTTCCTTGGACTTCAAATCAAGCAGTCTCCTAAAGGAATTTTCATTAGCCAA
Organism: Nicotiana undulata; assembly: GCA_005239495.1. NCBI lineage: Eukaryota > Viridiplantae > Streptophyta > Magnoliopsida > Solanales > Solanaceae > Nicotiana > Nicotiana undulata. The sequence goes on along the minus strand of ML253698.1, from coordinate 36,320 downwards.
ACTAAGTACACTAAGGAGCTTATCAAAAAGTTTGGCATGGAAAACGCTAAGGCAATTGGAACTCCAATGAGTCCAACTACAATGATAAATGAAGAAAGCAATGGAAAAATGGTTGATGAAACCCTGTATAAAGGAACGATTGGATCTCTACTCTATCTAACTGCTAGTCGACCGGATATTATGTTTAGTGTATGCAAATGTGCTAGATTTCAGTCGGCTCCAAAGGAATCCCATCTTTCTGCAGTTAAACGAATTATTAGATATTTAATTGGCACTTCTGAGACAGGACTATGGTATGATCATTCTAACAGTTTTTCTCTAAGAAGTTTTTTAGATGCAGACTTTGCAGGAGACAAGATTTATAGAAAGAGTACCAGTGTGACATATCAATTGTTAGGATATGCCTTAGTATCCTGGCACAACAAGAAATAAAATTGTGTTGCACTATCAACAACTGAGGCAGAATACCTAGCCGTTGGAAGCTGTTGTACACAAGTTCTATGGATTATGCATCAACTTCTTGACTATGATTTATCTATTACATCTACTCCTATATTCTGTGACAATACCAATGTTATCTGTTTATCAAAGAATTCTATGCATCATTCTAGAGCAAAGCATATAGAAATTAAGCATCATTTTATCCGTAATCATGTAGCAAAATGTGCTATTGTTTTAGAATTTATTAGTACTGATTCTCAACTTGCTGATATTTTTACAAAACCTTTTTTGGAAGAAATATTTTTCCTTCTCCGTAGAAAGATTGGCATTGTGCCAAATTTGTTAATCAAATATTTCTCCGAGTTTTAAAAATATTTTACCAGGTTCTAGAATATTTTATTTCCTTAATTATGTATGGCTTAATTAATTTTCTGTGCAAGTGTAATAATCGCATCCTCACAAGTACCACCGATTAGTCACTTCAGAACCATCTCTTCCATCTGAATTTTCCCTTTTCTTTAACCAAGGCGTCTCTTCGCTCTCCTCAAAAGCACCGATAAAAACTCTTTCTTCTCTAGCACTCTCCTCATTCTCTTCCAAACACCCCTTCACACCATGTACAAAAGAAATCCCTCCTCTGCAACCAGACGCAGTCGAAGGTTTCAGAAACCTCTTAACAGTGAAGAACCTATGAATGTGGAGTCATCCATTGACTTAGATTTTCTCAGAACTGACATTGAATGCAGTGAATCATCCGAAAATCCTCCCATTAGCTAGAAAAGTCCGGCAAGAGACCCATGGAGCAAACCCCCCAAAAGGCTGCATGCAAGAAGGGTAAAATGGAACACATGGAATTTGGTCCCGAGGACAAGTTAATCTTCTATGGTCCCAGTGAAAAAGCAAGGTTTAAGTCCTACAAGTCAAAATCCATGGATTATGGACGCTCTGTAAGTCTCTCTCTTATGAAAATTTTTCATTGTGATGTGACTGCTATTTTCGATTTTCAGCACCTTTCCTTTTTTTTGTACACCATTGGAAACTCTGTGTACGAAGAACCTCTTAGAATGTTTTATGCAAATCTTTTTGTAAATGATAAAGATGATTTGGAATCTATGGTTTTAGGCACTAGAATTGTGTTGGACTCTTATCAATTTGAAAAGATTTTCTCTGCCAAGTTTAGTGGGTATGATGTGTTTGTCCAAAATTCTTGGCCCAAAGATTTTGAAGTTTCTTTTGATGAAGCAAAAACCTTTCTGTCTGATAATTCTCATGACATTGGTTCCAGAATCATAAGTTTGAACATCGTGTCTTGGCCCACATGATTGCCACTACTCTCCTCCCCAGAACTGGTTCCCTTAGATCTTTGTCCACCAGAGATGTTTTTGTTCTTTACTGCCTGGTCAATAACAAACATCTTGATTGGTTTGTGTGGATTCGTCAATACATGCTTGAAAGTATCAGGGATATATCTTCTTCTACTGCATGTTTGCCTTGTGGTCTTCTCATCTCACATGTTCTCGAGGTCATGAAAGTGGATATGGCACTCTTCACACCCAAGTTCATTACCAGTACCTATGATAAGACTGCTTTCTCAATGATGGGGTACACTCTGGGTGATGATGGATGGGTTAAGCGCGCCAAAGTTGAAAATATTCCAGTGCTAGTTGAAGTTCAAACTGAACAACCAGCTTCTCAGTCGACTGCCTCTCAGAACTTCAACAAATTCAACATTATCTTGATGGGGTAAAACTGCTACTAGTCGAGATGAAAGAATAGGTAGACAAGATCAGGGAAGTTACCAAGGAGACAAGTACAAATGTGGCTAAGCTCAGGATGGATATGGGAGACACACGGAGGCAAGGGGCCAAGGCTTTCAATTCTATGAGTGAAAAGATGGACAAACTTGTCAAAGATGTTGAAAATTCCTATGACTCCTTCTGCACTAAAGTGATCAACACCCTCAAGTAATTCCTGGGAAGAAGTTAATGCGGCTGGTTGTGATGATATTACAAATACTATTTTTTTGCTTATGCTTGCTTATTGGTGGTTCTTTTAATTATTATTTTTGCTTTGGTATGTACTAGCTAAGCCTCTGCTGAAGGCACTACTTTTGTTGTTCTAACCTCCTAATTAGTATGTATATTATCTCATATGTTCTTTGTTCTGTGTGCTTTTTTTTCCTTTTTGATTGATGTCAAAGGGGGAGAAAGCTGCGAGAAGTAAACACCAGTAGGAGGATAACACTTATTCAGGGGGAGTTGAACACAACATAAACTCAGGGGGAGCAACTCATAAAGAGGGAAGTGTCATAATTTATGGTCCTTTTGGGTTTACTCTCTCTTGATTGTCATCATCAAAATGGGGGATATTGTTAAGTTTAAGTTTCAATGATGACAATACAGTTTTATGTTAAATTTGCAGGAATGCGAGATTCGAACTAGCAAAAAGGAAAGAAGATGTTATTCAAGAATGAAAATGTTGTTCAAGATGTGATCGCTACATTAATGGACAATCAAAGGAGTCTATTTATTCGACCTCAATCAAAGGAGTTCATATTTCCAATCAAGGATATTCAATCAAGAAGTTCGCCAGCATATATTCCCTGTCCATAAATAAGCTCAATCTTGGTTTTTATGACTCCTCAATGCAAGCGTGTGAAAAGGAAAGTCACGATCGAATCTGCGCTTTTCAAAGAGAAAGATTCGAAGAGGCACCCCTTGGGTCAAATCCCTTTGAAAAGATCTCGTGCCTCTAATTTCGCCAAAGACTCAACGGCTCTTTTCTCTCTTATAAGAAGGCCATTAAATTCAAATAGAAGACTTGCGCAACTACACACATTGTATTCTAAGTCTATCTACTTCTTAGCCAAAACATTGTAATCTTTAGTTATCAGTATCTCAAAGAATAGTAAGAACTAGAACACAAAAGAGAGTTGTGTTAAATATTCAGAATTCATTGTTGATACTTTTCATTGGTGGTGAACGAGTTAAAACCATCTTTATTGTAACACTTTCAAGATCTTAAGGGAACCTTTGTGATCCAAGGGAAACTGGATGTAAGTACCACAACGATACCAAATCAGTATAAAATTGTTGTGTATTATTTACCTTTCAATTACTGCTTTCTTTCTTTCTGCGTTGTGTTCAGTCAACTAATATTACTATTAGTCGACTAATTTTTAACAACAAACAATTCACTCCCTCTTCTACTTTCAATCTGGTCATGACTCCTTACACAATTGGATGGCGCAAGGGCTTCACTTTGTCTGATGACAATATGTATGTAGACTTAGGATAAGAATTCTTTTCCCCTACGTCTTTACTGCAGAGGCTTCAGTTGTTTATTTACTCACCCGCAGTAATCATCAACAAAGCTGGCCATAGGTTTTGCTAAAATAAACTTGGGTTTTATTTGGCAAACACATGTTTGGCTATCAATTTTGCCTATATTTTGGCAAAATCTCAAATCTCAAAACCAACTCAATAGTTGATTTTTGGACAAATCCCTCATAATATACATATTTTTCCAAAATAAATTTGGAAAATATATTTTGAAAGCGTATGTCCAAACACATTTTCATCTTCAAGCCAAAAATTCACCCAAAACAGATTTTTCAAAATAAATTTGGGAATCTATAGTCAAACGCTAGCTAACATATATCAAATAGAGAAAATTAGTTAAACATGAATGAGCGAGTAAGGATCAAAATATCATAATGTACTGAACCTTACTCATGTCCTCACAGGGGCGGATCTATGTGTAAAGGATGGAGTGATACGCCACCCGCAAGCTTTGATCAAGACCATAAAATAATATGTATATATGCATGTATATACAGAAGGAATGCTGTAAAATATTTTAGGTGGCACCCTCATTAACAAAGTGAATGTAGGTGCCACTGGCAATGCACTGTTTTTTCACCCAAGAGGCGTGAGTTCGAATTCACAGTTTTTCTTAGAAGTTTTGTTTGGTACATTTAAGACAACTATAATTATAGGAGGTTTACTCCTTTACTTCATTTTTCTCTTTCCGTAATTGATCGTCTTTTTAGTTTATTATTAGTTTCAATTGTCTTTTTCTTTGTTTATTACTCTCTAGTTTATTTTCAAATTTCTCCTCTTTTTTTTCTTTAAACATTAAACATAAAATATAAAATCTTTTTCTTTCAATAATCTATTATTTCCTCGTAACCCTCCCCCCCCCCCCCCCCCTCCTTTTTCTTTCTTTTTTCCACATCCAATTGTTTAAAGAA